>CAUYPK010061847.1:0-13465 GCA_963574355.1 Loris lydekkerianus
AGGTTGCTGTGAGCTGTGATGCCACAGTACTCTACCCAGGGCAACAGCTTGAGGCTCTGTCTCAGAAAAAATAAGAGACAAGGTCTTGCTCTGGCTCAAGCTGGTCTTGAATTCCTGAGCTCAGGCAGTCCACCCTCCTCCGCCTCTCAGGTGCTAGGATTACAGGCATGAACCACTGCACCAGGCTGTGTAACAATTATTTCTACTTTGTTTTCTCTGATACTTCACAAAACAAAGCAGACAATGCTACCATTTCTTTAGCTGTGGTAACAGTGCTGGCAGATTGTAAGGACTCACCATCTGTAAACTATGTTTAAAAACAGAAAGTCCTGAGTGGCACCTGTGGCTCAAAGGGGTAGGGCGCCAGCCCCATATGCCAGAGGTATTGGGTTCAAACCCAGCCCCGGCCAAAAACTGCAAAAAAAAAAAAAAAAAAAAAAAAAAAAAATAATAATAATAAATAAATAAAAACAGAAAGTCCTAATCATCTTGATGCCTTTAAAAGAAAATCCTCTTGGGATGGGGTCATTTTCTCGTCATTAACAGCTAATATCAAATTTAACTCATCTATTACTTACCTTATCAAAAAATAATGATTCAGTTCCTACACCATGCTTGCTGGCATCTGCCATAGAGGACTCCTTTAGGCTGAGCAGTTTGGGTTTCTTCTGCAAAGAAGGGAAAAACACAAACAAGTAAGATTCAAAGTAAATTTCTCTTATTTTCATCTGTGTTCCATGGTTTCATCACTGAAAATGATGATTAATAATTTAAAACAAATGAGAGACTCTAAGTCACTAACTCACTTTAACACTCAGGGATTTCTACTCCTCTACTTCAGTTTGCCTGTCAGCTTCTTTCTCCACGAGAGAGTCCTGGTTCATTTTCCTCCCTAAATGTTCTCTCCAGAAACAAATCACAACATTATGTGTGACAAAGTAATAAAATTAATATCCTTACTTTTTCCCAGAGGCCAAAAGTAACTTTACTTGGAATCTAATGCCACTGCTTTGTTTTCCTACCTGTTGAGAAGATGCTGTTTGTAAAAAGAGCTGGTGCACATTGCCTAGAGTGCACAGAAATCAATCTTTAAACTTTAATAATATTTCAAGTAAAAATCATGAAAAAAGCAGTTTACTTTCCTGTTACAAGAAGTAACTATCTTGTCAGCAATACTCACTCACACTAATTTAATATTGTTCTTTTAAAGGGAATAAATAGGTTATGATATCACTCTGTCAGGCAAGAATTTACTTTTAAAAATCCACCTCTCACTATGTGCGAAGAAATGAACAAACTTTGTGAGAAGCAGCACATTTACCTCCACCATCTCAGAGTACACTTTCTTAGGAGCCATACCCTCTGCTTACACTGCCTGAAGAGAAAGTAGGTGGAGAATTGTAAGCTCCTGATGTATCGTTTCCACCTGTAGATAATTAAGTGTGGGCGGAGACAAATCTACGAATGTAACATTTACTGAGCTGATTCTTGTTATCTCTTACTATTAGAAATTCCACTAATTTTGGTTATTCTTTAATTTCTGCAGACATATTGTCTCTTCCATATTACATACTGCCTTAGAATTCACTGAGGAATTCAACATTCAATACACACAACTAGCCCTCTTCCTATCACAAATAGAGTTCATCTAAGAAAGGACAAACTTAGCTTTCTATATGCAGACCATCAGTGTTTACAATAATAAAAACTTCCCTCTGCTATGCTCAAAGGTCCTGCTTTGGAGATTAAGAAGATACAGATAAGACCTGGCCATCTGGCAATCTGGCTCACATTTATAATCCCAGCAGTTTGGGGAGGCCAAGGCAGGAGAATCACTTGAACTCAGGAGTTTGAGGTTACAGTAAGTTATCAACACACCACTGGACTCCAGCCTAGGTGACAGAGTGATACCTTATCTCTTAAAAAAAAAAAAAAAAAGAGCGAGCAAGCAAGCGAGCTCTGGCAACCCAACAAAAGACTTTAAGCAGGATAATCAAAGAGCTCTCACAAGCACATGCACTTTACTTAACAAGATGACCTTAGAGACCACTCACTTATTTCTGAAACAATCATCAAGGTTAAGCTTTCTCTTTCTTTGAATTGTTTCCAACACATAGAAATGACAAAAACTAAGGTCATGGACACCTCAAACACCCTAAACTTGATCATTACATATTCCATGTATATAACAAAACTACACACATACTCCATAAATATGTAAAATATTATGTACCAATAAAAATGTTTTAAAATATAGTTTAGCCAGAAATATGGGTATTGGTAGTAATATTTTGGTTTTAACCTATGTTAAAAAAAAAACAAAAAACTGTTTACGGAGTATATAATAGGAATGCCCTTAATGAACAATTTATGTTTGGGAAATTAAAAAAAAAATCTTTCTTAGCACAAGGCAGGGTTAGAAGGGAAAAATATTTAAGTCTTGGAAAGCCTTGGCAGCAAACAAAAAATAAAAGGCAGCTTATAGCAACAGAGATAATATAGGAAAAAACAATAAGAATTCAAAAAGCACAGTAATCTAAGCAATTAGTATTCTAATATTCTTTTGGAAAGCCAGATAAGAAAGCTTTGCTGAGTTTCTGTAACACACAGCAACTTGCTCTCTAGGATCTAACTCTCATCTCAACAAGCTTAAGATAACAGGTGGCCACACCAGAGTAGCTGTCCATTAGAATCGCCTGTGAAAGTCAAAATGAGCAGCCACTGCCCATTCTCACCTTCACTGGAGGGGTGGTTCCTGACCCAGAGTGCCTGCGGATCTGGCAGCCATTCTGGCTGGGCCTCTGTGGCTTGTTGTTCAGTTGGGGCTTCTTCACAGTGCCCCCATGGTCGTTCCTCACAGAATCAACCTTCTCAGCAGTTGTTTTGCTTAAAAGCTGATTAAAACACATGAAAGAGATAAAAGCTCTTATCAAGGCAAGTAAGTACCATTTGGTTAAGTTATCTTCTGATTAACTTTTCAATTTATCTAAGACAATTATCCTAAATAGTGTAAATCTTCCTCAAAATAAAACTTACCACAGAGCTATTGGCATCCGGTAGGAACTGTCCAAACTCTGACAATAGATCCTCCTGGTTTTTAAAGAGACGAGCTACCTGGGCATATACCTCCTGCTCAGTCAATGCCGGGGTATAGTTTCCTCCAGCTTCCTTGGCATTTCTCTGTTCTTTCTGAAGAATTGCAAAGGGGAAGAGATCATATTAGAGGGTCATTCTTTTGAATCACTCACTTTTGCACATTTTTCGGGATGTCTAATAGGAACATTGTTAACTACTTAGGCTGCACTTAAAAATAAAGCCTATGTTCTCAGCACCAGCTTTGCTTTTTTTTTAAGTCCAGACCAGATTTATTGAGCTCAGCACCATTTTTGCCTGTAGACTTTTAAGTTGAGAAAGGGGCAGAAGATAGTATATGATAATTCCTTTTAACAAAAGGGCAGTAAATGTGAATGCCTAGGCAACCTCTAACAACCAATAAACACTGGAGAGATTTCTCTTTCTATTGCAGATTAACTAGATTATACAAATCATCTAAACTTCCCAGGTAAAATAGATATTCATGTCACAGGACAATGATGTTAAAAATCCTGACTAAGACCAGGTATGGTAGCTTACACTTGTAATCCTATCACTTTCGGAGGCCAAGGTGGGAGGAGTGCTTGAGGCCAAGAGTTCAAGACCAGCATTGAGTAGGAGAGAGATCCCTATCTTTACAAAATAATAGAAAAATTAGAAGAGTGTGGTGCTGCATGCCTGTAGTCCCACTTGGGAAGCTGAGGCAGGAGAATCGCTTGTGTCCAAGAGTTTGAAGCTGCTGTGAGCTAGGGTGAAACCTAGCATGGGCAACAGAGCTAGACTCTGTCTCAGAAAAATCCTGAGTTGTGTCTTAGATACTACAGAGCAATCAAGTTTAGCAAATAAAACTAGCTTTAACAAACACAATCATAGTTTCTAACTGGTTCATTCCCAATAAGAATTAATGGACACAGTAATGGTTACTCAAGTTCTTCTTGGACTAGATGGCCTCAGAGGGTGGACTGGTTTAAGACAAGCTGAAGGGACAACCTGCTTACCTGATATGTGTGCAAGATCTCCAGGAATGCTTTATAGATGTCTGGTTGGCCCTGGAATCTGTTCTTGATCTTATTAACATAGTTGATGGCATGATTGAACTCCACAGGCTGATTGTTCTGCAAGGATGGGGCCGTTCCCAATGAGATTGTCACTGGTGTATGAGGCTGAACCGGTGGAGAACGTGGGGATGCATATGGTGGAAGTGGGGGAGTCTGCTGACTGGCTGGAGTATGTGCTTGTAGTTGGGAAGGCTAAAAAGGAAAAAGTCTTTATTCTCAGGAGCACAGATGGCTTGACATAGGGAAAGAAAGTTCAAACTAAAGAGAAACAAGGTGTACCTGATTGACTTATGTTCTTTACTTGTTCATTCAGACCAGGCCATTTTAGCCCAAATCAAATAATACTGAGCACGGGTAGTAGTTATGCATGGTTCACACATTCTTATACAAATATCTGTCTCAGATTTTCTAAATAAAAATCTAAATAAAAATTGGTACCATCCCCAATTACAGGGAAGAATTTTTCATTTGCAATTTTAAACGCACTAGCTCAGCAGGTGCAGATGGGAGGGGGGAAAATCACCCTCATTCTGTATAGATCTTTAATGTCAAAAAAGACAACACCTCAATTATTACAGTAACTCCATAAAAAACAGTCTTTGAGGCAAGCTCTACAATAGAACCAAGATGATGGGAATGCTCTTTATCTGTACCATCCTACAATATCTGATAATTAAGTTCATGAACTTGCCACCAAGCACTAACACTGGCAGCACTGTATAAACAACTAGATAAGGTTTCATAACTTTGGCATGTTCAATGTCTCACAGCTGTGTCTGTGTGGCGTGTGGCAGTGTCTTGCTGTGTGCTGTGTAGTGTTCATTATTGTTGTGCATGTTTGTGTGCCATTGTAAGTCTATCAAAGTTTGAATTAGAGCAATGAACATTTGTAACATCCTGCCTAGAAATACAGCAGAGATCTTACTGGACTACAGTGATGGTTGTGACCAGGTACTCTGGCCTACTAATGTTCAGGGACTAGCAGGTAAGAAAAGCAATGGCTGGAGGTGCCCATAGCTCAGTGAGGAGGGCGCCGGCCACATATACCAAGGCTGGCAGGTTTGAGCCCGGCCCAGACCTGCTAAACAACAATGATAACTGCAACCAAAAAATAGCCAGGCGTTGTGGTGTGCACCTGTAGGCCCAGCTGCTGTAGGCTAAGGCAAGAGAGTCGCTTAAGCCCCAGGAGTGAGCTGTGACGCCGCAGCACCCTACTGAGGGTGACATAATAAGACTGTCTCAAAAAAAAAAAAAGGATGGCTATCTGACCAGAAGTAATTGACACTGGTCAGGAGTTTCTTGTAAAACATGGCAAGGGTGGAAGTGAGATCATGGACATGTTAGTCCAAATTTATGGAGATAATGCCATGAGGAAAACAGCAGCGTACAAATGAATTAAATGTTTCTCATTATGTCACCCTCGGTAGGATGCCATGGCATCACAGCTCATAGCAACTCTTAGACTTAAGCGATTCTCTTGCCTCAGCCTCCCAGTAGCTGGGGCTACAGGCGCCCACCACAATGCCCGGCTATCCTTTTTGTTGTTGTTGTTGTTGCAGTTGTCATTGTTGTTTAGCTGGCCTGGGCCAGGTTCAAACCTGCCAGCCTGGGTGTATGTGGCCGGTGCCCTACCCACTGAGCTACGGGTGCTACCCAAATTAAATGTTGTTTCTGAGGGGCGAGAAAGTGTCACTGATGAAGAGAGGTCAAGGCAGTCAGTAAAGAGAACTGACAAAAACACTGTAAAAATTTGTTGTTGAATTGTGTATCAAAATCGTTGGCTGACTGTGAGAAGAAGTGTAGCAGACCAAGTATACATCAATAGAGAAACAGGAAAACCATTAACTAAAAATCTTGGCCAAGAACTCGTGGCTCTTGTATCATGATAATGTATCAGCTCACACAACACTATCTGTGAGGGAATTTTTAGCCAGTAAATAAATAACCATATTGGAACACACTCCCTTACTACTCACCTGATCTGGCCCCTAGTGACTTTTTTCTTTCCCGAACATAAAGGAAATATTGAAAGGAAGACATTTTGATGACATTCAGGACATCCAGGGTAATAAGACAACAGCTTTGATGGTCATTCCAGAAAGAGAGTTCCAAAGTGCTTTGAAGGGTGGATTAGGCATTGGTGTCAGTGCATAGCTTCCCAATGGGAGAACTTCAAATGTGATTGTGATCACAGTGATATTCAATAATGAGGTATGTAGCACTTTTTCTAAAAAGAGTGCTTGAACTTAATTGTCAGACCTCATATACAGTAGTCATTAGTCACATGTGGCTGCTGAGCACTTAAAATGTACCTTAGTGCATGGGTGGCGTGTGTGGCTCAAAGGAGTAGGGCATTGGCCCCATATGCCAAAGGTGGCAGGTTCAAACCCAGCCCTGGCCAAAAACTGCAAAAAAAAAAAAAAAAAGTACCTAGTGCAACTGAAAAACTAAATTTATTTTAATTTAAATAGTCACACATGGCTAATGGCTGCTATATCAGACGGTGCCATTCTATCCCAAGTAACACCCCATTGTCATTGTCATCATCAATAGGATCTTGTGCTTAGCTTGATATGACCCAACCTAGTGAATGAAATAACTTTTATAAAAGATGACGGTGTGGGCAGCAGCATTATTTGACCATGCTAAAATAACCTTTTCTGCCCGCATGAAGTACTACTACATAAAAAGTTAGTCTGTTGGGATCTTCATGGGTTCAATAAGAAGACACCGGGAATAAAAAAGTCCTTAGAGTTTCCTGATGTGTTATTTAAATAAATACCTCTATTTAACTCTTACATAAAAGGGAAATATCAAAGGAGGATGCTTTGTAGGGATGCCTTTCACACAATGCAATATTTTCTAGGTGCTTACCTTGCTGACTTTGGTAGGTGGGGCTTGAGGAGCTGGCTGGGCAGGAACTGGGGCTGATTGGGCTGAAGGCTGGGAAGGATGTTGGGGTGGTGGTTGGGGCTGAGGCTGGATGCCATGGGTGGGGATCTGATGAACCTGGCCAGGAGTTGTCACATTCACCATATCATTCGTTTGCACCTCAATTTTGTAGCCAGGGGGTAAGAAGGTATTGAAGCCCATTATCAAATCAGGGTGGCCTTTGAAAAGCTGAGACACACGACTAATCACTCCTGGCGTGTCAATGCTAACAAAAAAACACAAAAAAAAAGGTAAGAAAAATTTATCAATGTAGAGCAAACAAAAAGTCTAGTGGCTGTAATTTCCATCAACAAAGCAATAGAAATACTCAAAAATAAAGGCATGATATCTTTTATCTTTCAGCAGGTACGAATATGCTGTATCTTCCTACTTTCAAAATCAATACACCAAGCCCAAAGCTTGAGTACAACCACATGTGTCTTTTACCTTTGAGATTTAAATTCTTTCATGATGTCAAGAAAATCGTTGTAGACCTGAGGTTGACTACCAAACTGCAGCTTCACCTGGTCAAGATAGGATAGCGCATCTTCCACCTAAGATAGGGATAAATCTCAGTTATAAAAATAATTACAAAAAAACAAATGTTTATGTCTATATAAACTTAAACATAGTAAATGAAATAGAAAGTATTAGAAGTTAGTATGGATACCAATATTAAAACTCAAGTCTAAAATAAAAATGAACTTAAAATTATCTGTAGCCTTGCTTTAGATAATTTTGGATAGAATGATCAGTAAAGAATAATCACATTGGCAGCACTTGTAACTCAGTGGGTAGGGCGCCGGCCCCATATACCAAGGATGGTGGGTTTGAGCCCAGCCCCAGCCAAACTGCAACAACAACAAAAATAAATAGTTGGGCATTGTGGCGGGTGGGTGCCTGTACTCCCAGCTACTCGGGAGGCTGAGGCAAGAGAATCACCTAAGCCCAGGAGTTTAGAGGTTTCTGTGAGCTGTGACACCACAGCACTCTACGGAGGGTGTTAAAGTGAGAGTCTGTCTCTTAAAAATAAAAAAGGATAATCACATTAAAATACCATTCATTTATAAATTAATTTCTTCATTTCACAAGTATCTACTAAGCTACAACATGCCATGACAAGTACTAAGGATTCAATGACAAGTAATTGACGGCCTCTACAGAAGTTTGTTCACATCTAGCTGGGAGTCATCATACAGTGTGTAAGTAATCACTGAATTCCTATAGAGTACACAACAAAAGTGAGCCTTGCCTAGGAGGTGATATATATAAATTCATACCTAAGGAAAAGTACAAGTTAGCAAAAGTGAAAACCAATGAAGAAAATAAGAGGCAACAGTATGAACAAAATCCTAGACAGGATACGACACATTGGGAAATCTGAAAATAGTTTAGTTTGATTGGAGGATCTGTGGTGAAAAAGAGTATTGAAAGGAATAAGAGATAAGACAGGAGAAAAAGCAGATCCAGGAAAGACTTGTCAATCTTGTTAAAAATTGAGATTTCTATCATAGCATTTTCAAGTACTCAATTTGGCAACAGTGTGGAGAAATAAGTGGCACAGGGTAGGATAGACTGAAAATAAGTAGGAAGATCAGTTGTGTTGTAGAGATAACTGGATAACTTGTGTGAGAATACTGAATTACAGTACTAAGCAAGAGAACAATAGAACTGCACAAACTGAAAAACATTTTAGAGGGTAGAAGTGACAGGATTTGGAGATTGAGTGGCTATGGTAGATAAATGAGAGCTAAGCATTGGAAACTGACCCACCATGAAGAGAAAACAGGTTTGAAGGACTAAAAGGTTGAGTCTGATTTAGGACAACTTAATTTCTGGTTACTCAGGAAATAGCCAAGGCAAAAATGCTCCCTAGATACTTCCTATACTCTGGGATACATACATATATTTTGAGACAGAGTCTCACTATCTTGCCTTTGGTAGAGTGCTGTGACATCACAGCTCACAGTAACCTCAAACTCTTTAGCTTAAGCAATCCTCTTGCCTCAGTCTTCCAAGTAGCTGGGACTACAGGCGCCCGCCACAACACCTGGCTATTTTTTGTTGCTGCTGTCATTGTTGTTTAGCAGGCCCAGCCAGGCTTGAACCCTCTAGCCTTGGTGCACGTGGCCAGTGCATAACCACTGTGCTACAGGTGCCAAGGCTGGAATAAATACTTGAATTACACAAAATATGATGTTTCAGAAGTTCCAGAAATACACACCTAATTTGATATAAGCCACACTCTTTTACTATATTGTGAACTGGAATATTTGTGTTCAAATAAACCATTAAATGGTGCTATGGTCTGAATGTGTTCCCTAAAATTCATAGTATGTTGAAACTTATGCAGCAGTGTGGTAGTCTTGGCCTGGTGTGACAGCTCACACCTGAAATCCTAGCACTCTGGGAGGCTGAGGTGAGTGGACTGCCTGAGCTCAGGAGTTTGAGACCAGCCTGAGCAAGAAAAAAACCTCACCTCTAAAAAAAAAATAGCCAGGCATTGTGGTGGGTGCCTGTAGTCTCAGCTAGGACCCCGTTGCGGTACTATCCTTCAACTATCTCTACAGTTGAAAAGCAAAGAGAATGTGTATGTGGCGAGGTGTTTTTTGTTGTTGTTGTTTTGTTTAGAGACAGAGTCTCTCTCACTTTATCACCCTTGGTACAGTGCCGTGTCATCATAGCTCATAGCAACCTCCAACTCGTGGGCTTAGGTGATTCTCTTGCCTCAGCCTCCCGAGTAGCTGGGACTATAGGTGCCCACCACAACGCCAGGCTATTTTTTGTTGCAGTTTGGCCAGGGCTGGATTTGAACCTGCCACCCTCAGTATATGGGGCCAGCGCCCTACCCACTGAGCCACAGGTGCCACCCTTGTTGTTGTTTTTCTGAAACAGAGTATCACTCTACTGCCCTGGGTAGAGTGCTATGGCCTCACAGTTCACAGCAATCTCAAGCTGTTGGGCTAGAGCAACCCTCTTGCCTCAGCCTCCCAACTAGCTAGAACTATAGTGCAAGCCCTTGTCTCTAAAAATAGCAGGGCACTGTGGTGGTCTCCCTTATAAAGGGGCTAGGAGGAACTAGCATTGTGGTCCTTTTTGCCCTTTCCCCTTCCACCATGCATGAACAGAGGTTCAGGTACCATCCTGGAAGCAGCAATCAGAGCCTCACCAGACATTAAACCTCCCAGTACCTTGATCTTGGATTTCCCAGCATCCAGAACTTCCCCAGAACTGTGAGAAGTGAATTTCTACTACCCAGTCTCAGGTATTTTGTTATAGCAGCACTGTGATGGACTGAGTCAAATTTATTTAGTTGTCCTAACTTCCATTATGGTTATAGTTAATCAGTCTTTCAGTGTTGAGAAAGTACAGATTGTATACCTGGTCAATAACCACTTGTTTGATGATTGGCTTTTCTATACTTTACAAATAACACAATTTCTATTGGAATTCAATGGCTTATTTAATACATATTCTTAGCTTCCCATACTGAAATGTTTCATTAATGACCAAGTTGACAGAAAACAAAACTCCTTAAATTTATAGAAGGAACAAAGATCTTGGAACAGCATTCATCATCACATGACAGTTAAGTTATCAAATATAAACCAACATGGTTGGGTGCCCATAGCTCAGTAGTTAGGGTGCCGGCCATAAGCTCCAGAGCTGGTGGGTTCAAACTTGGCCTGGGCCTACTAAAAAAAAAAAAAAAAATAGCCGGGCGTTGTGGCAGTTGCCTGTATTCCCAGCTAAGAGGGAGGCTGAGGCAAGAGAATTGCTTAAGCCCAGGAGTTTGAGGTTGCTGTGAGCTGTGACACCATGGCACTCTATCAAGGGCAACATGGTAAGACTCTGTCTCAAAAAAAAAAAAAAAAAAAATTACCTAGGTATGGTGGTAGGTGCCTATAATACTAGCTACTTGGGAGGGTGAGGCAGGAGGATCACTTGAGCCCAGGATTTTAAGATTACAGTCAGCGGGTGACTGGTGGGATTACACCTACGGTGCATCTTACAAGGGTACATGTGAAACTTAGTAAATGTTGAATATAAATGTCTCAACACAGTAACTAAGATAATGCCAGGATGGCTATGTTAACCAGTGTGATGAAAATATGTCAAATGGTGTATAAAACCAGTGTATGATGCCCCATGATCGCATTAATGTACACAGCTATGATTTAATAAAAAAAAAAAAAAACTAAAAAAAAAAAAAAAAAGACCAGCCTGAAAAAAAAACAAAACAAAAAAGATTACAGTCAGCTATGATCATACCACTTCACTACAGCCTGGATGACAGAATAAAGGAATAAATAACGAAAAATAATTTTCAAAATCAACGTAGATGTAGTTATCTGAAAGTTATAGATTTAACAAAGCACATGGGAAGCACCCTTAGACTCTGCTGATGTATATTCTTGGCTCATTTTACCAGAAATTTACTACTAAGGTCTTAAAGCTCCTGAAGTTTGTGATCTTGCTGGGGAGACAAAAACAAGAAGCGTAAGGAGAATCTGCTAAATATATACCAAATATCAGCATTCAACAAATAACCAAATCACACCAAATGTGCCTCAAATTTATTACTCAAATTTCTTTTTTTCACCAATTTGCCAAAGACCAACAAAAAGTATACACAATATTAAAGCTTGAAATACTGTAAGCAAGCATTCTCACTGAATATTTCCTTATTATAGAATATAAATGATTTATTAAAGTTGATTCAAATGCTTGTAAAGCATTTTAAGACTGATCTAGGCTTGGCGCCTGTGGCTGAAGCAACTAAGGTGCCAGCCACATACACCCGAGCTAGCGGGTTCGAATCTAGCCCGGGCCTGCCAAACAACAATGATGGCTACAACCAAAAAATAGCCGGGTGTTGTGGCGGGTGCCTGTAGTCCCAGCTGCTTGGGAGGCGGAGGCAGGAGAATCGCTTGAGCCCAGGAGTTCGAGGTTGCTGTGAGCTGTGATGCCATAGCACTCTACCCATGGCAACAGCTGGAGGCTCTGTCTCAAAATAAAGGGGGGAAAAAAAAAAAAAAAAAAAAAAAAGACTGATCCAAAAATGGCAGGCAATGTGGGAATGCTGCCATAAATTACATGGAGGCACAGAAGGATCTTGCCTCTCTTCATTAGAAAGGAAATTCAACAAGTTATTTTATTTAGGAATATAGGTAAGAGCTTGTAAGTAAAAGGAAAGAGCAAGTAATCCTAACTCTACCCATGATTCACTCTATAACCCCAAATCCAAAGCCCTTCCTGGTTTCTGTGCCAGTTTCTGTAAAACAAAGCAGAATCCTTATATTTATACCCAATACTCCCGCTGTGAGGAGGTAAGGAAAATAGGTGTTATGCTTTGATGGGACTAGTTGAAAGGGTTACATAAATAAATATGATTTTGTTAGTTTAATAGCAAGTTTATTTATTTATTTATTTTTGGGGACAAAGAATCTCCCTCTGTGTGTAGAATGCCATGGTGTCACAGTTCACAGCAACCTCAAACTCCTGGGCTCTAGCGATTTTGTCTCAGCCTCCCAAGTAGCTGGGACTATGGGCACCTGCCATGAGGTGGGGCTAGTTTTTCTATTTTTAGTAGAGATGGGATCTCACTCTTGCTCAGTCTGGTCTCAAACTTCTGAGCTCAAGCAATCCACTGGCCTTAGCCTCCCAGAGTGCTACGATTATAGGCATGAGCCACCACACCCAACCAAATAGCAAGTTTATAAGCTTTACTGCAACATTAAGGTATTAATTGCTGAATACATTATTAATACAGAATTAAATCACATCCAACCAAGATTTTTGAAAAGCATTTTAAGAACTTGGTGCAGTATTAAGTCCATAGCAAAAATATATTTTGATAGTCATCACCTATAAGCAGAGAATGAAAATGTTTTTTAAAAAATACAAAAAACAAAAACACCAACATTGTTAATTTAAATTTTCCCAAAGATAAGAGTCCAGAATGAAATTTTAGGACTTTATAGTCTCTTTAAAGACTATGCCTTAATCTATATTATTCAATATAATAGAGATAGTAAATTTTACAAAATTCCTATAAATAGCCTAGTTCGGGTATGCGCTATGGTATTTATATGGCATTCAATGTCCTTAGGCCAATATTCAATAAGTTCCTAAAAAAACCAAATCAATGAGGGAGAACCAAGTACCAGAGAAAACAAAGTAGAAATAATTCTTACATAGCCTGGTGCAGTGGTTCATGCCTGTAATCCTAGCACCTGAGAGGAGGAGGGTGGACTGCCTGAGCTCAGGAATTCAAGACCAGCTTGAGCCAGAGCAAGACCTTGTCTCTTATTTTTTCTGAGACAGAGCCTCAAGCTGTTGCCCTGGGTAGAGTACTGTGGCATCACAGCTCACAGCAACCT
>CAUYPK010061852.1:0-10622 GCA_963574355.1 Loris lydekkerianus
CTATAACCCAACTATACCACAAGACTATGAGGAAAGGACCAAGGAAGGGGAAGGGAGGGGGGAGGTTTGGGTGGAGGGAGGGTGATGGGTTGGGCCACATCTATGGTGCATATTTTTATCTATAATAAAAATAAATAAAAAATAAATGAATAAATAAAAAATAAATAAAAATAGTGTTCAGTAACAGCAAATTTGTCCACAGAATAAATAAGAATAACAAATCAGAAGTAGCCACTATATTCAGAGGGAAGGGTCAAAAAGAACAGCCTCAGTTTTTCCTTAAGCCTGATGATACTAATGCTTTACTCTAACAAGACAGTATATTAATAATTTTATTTTTGTTACAATGCTTCTGCACCTGTTGAACTGGGTTTTGTTGACATTTGTGTTAATAACACACAATTAGAAAGCATTCTACCTTTCCAAGTTTATCCAGTAATAGAGTTTATGCCTATTTTCATAACCCATAGGACTGAATTGAATCTATTTTACAACAATGTGGAATTCTTTACCTGAAAAGTTAATATATAACATATCCAAAAAGCAGTGTTTCCTATGGTTGTGAATGTTACTAATTATTCAATTATTAGCTCAAATATACCTAAACTCATGTCACACAGTTTTCCTGAAATGTTTCTATATGCTTTTGTTAGAAGATGATCCTAATTATAATATTGATAAGACTAGGTTGTTTCAGTGTTTAGACATAAAAATTATCTTCCTTGTCTCACAAAGACCTAAGTATGAAAGGAAGAAAGAGAAGGGAAAGGAAGGAAGGGGAGGAGAGGGAGGAGACAGGGGGAAAGGAAGGAAGGGGAGGGGATGAAAATTATTTTGCCTGGTTTCTCTCTTATGTCTCCCTTCAGATTTCTAGGTCTACCACTTTATCTCAATATTGTAGAAAGTGGCTTAGTTTAACTTCAGTAGACTCAAGTAGATCATGTGTTTTATGCAGAAACATTACTTTTGGTAAATATACAGAATATATGTACAACGTTGTATATTACAGCATTACTTTTAATGTAAAAAACAAAACAAAGCTGGGAAATTATCTAGAATGATGGACTAAACTATACTGATGAAGGAGGCAAAATAGCTGGTTTATATTTTTGCACCTATCAGTCATTGGTCAAGGGCTGGGGCTAAAGAAATAAATTCTTAGGTTCTTCTGATCCCATGTACACAAGAGTAAAGTGTGTTCCAGGAACCTGAGGGCCACTTGCTCACAAAGTGATTCAGGGCTGGGTTGTTGGGAGAGAACTACGCCAGGAGCTGGTGTATACAGAAATAGTGAAGAGATCTGAGGAGGTATATGTACAACACTGACAAATTTGCTACAGGTGGCCTTGTAATTAGTATAATTTACTAACTTTATCTCTATATTTTGTAATTTTTTTTTTTTTTTTTTTTTTTTTTGAGACAGGGTCTCACACTGTTCCCTGGGCAGGAGTGCAGTGGCACAGTCATAGCTCACTGAAATTTGAGCTCCTGGGCTCAAGCTATCCTCCTACCCCAGCCTCTTGAGTAGCTAGGCTATTTTTATATTATTTCTATTAAATTATTTCCACCATACCAGGCTATTTTTATGTTATTTCTACTAAATATTAAACTTTTTTAAATATTAAACATTTTAATAAAAATTTTAAGGGAAAAGTTTAGCTAGAACCTTTTTATAGATGTATCATTCACAAGTAAAACTCGTCAGCATATGAATTGATCACAAAAATCTCAAAACTTTAAGAATGTTCTTTCTAGACAAAAGTATGTGAATCCCTATTTTAAAATTCATTGTTTGGCTATAACAGGGGAATCTTCCACATTAAAAATAAAATTTTTGTTTTTTCTAAATTATCTTATAATCTTTAAGAGGTTTTAAAAGCCAGTTAGAGATCTTGAATTAAATTAAGTTCACCTGCATCAAGTACTGTTACAACTAACTCATCTACATCTGTGATCAGATGAAAAAATATCTTCCATAAAGTACTAACCATGTCCATGCACATTGACAAACACAGCATAACTTAAGATTCTCTGGAAACAAACAGATTTCTTTGACTGACATCAAGACACATTCTGAATTCCAAAACATTAAAAATCTGTTTTCATCGAGTGCCTCAGAATCCAGGAAATGCAGACTACATGTAGAAAATGTGCCAATCCACCTAACTGTTTGTCAAAATTCCTTCCACAAAAAACAGAATTTGAAGAGAGGCCTCTACTCTGAATTATATGGTATGACAAAGGTATCTGTGAGAAGGAGAAAAGGAGAAGCAAAGGACTCTGCAGACTGTGTGCCATCATGCCTTGCAGACCAGACAAGGTTGTTCTGCCTCCATAATCCAGACAATGGGCAATATGGATTTCACAAACTATGCTCAAGTGTGACATATAACTAAGGGAAAGAAGAAGGAATTAACTAAATTCTTTCTTTTCTTTTTCTTTTTTTGAGACAGAGTCTCACTATGTCGACCTCAGGCCCTCAGTAGAGTGCCGTGGTGTCACAGCTCACAGCAACCTCAAACTCTTGGGCTTAAATGATTCTCTTGCCTCAGCCTTCCAAGTATCTGGGACTACAGGCACCTGCCACAATGCCTGGCTATTTTTGGTTGCAGTTGTCATTGCTGTTTAGCAGGCCCGGGCCAGGCTCAAACCTGCCAACTTTGGTGTAAGAGGCCAGCGCCCTACTCACTGAACTCCAGGCGTTCTATCTTAATATGTATAAACACTTATTACACGTACAATTATTTATGTAAGATGACCACCCAAGTGACTGTATTAAACTGCTCAACATATGGAGGTGGTCAACATAAGGAATTAGGTCTACTGTACTGACACATACATGTGGTGCATGTACAGTCTATGACAATTAGGTCAACTTAAGGAGGTGGGTCGATGTAGGGAGGTGGTCAACTAAGGACCTTCTACTGTATTTGTGATCATGCTTTCTGTTATAAGTAGAAATGACAGAGAAGACAAAGAGGAAAATCATTCTTTCCCCCTTCTCTATTTATCTCCCTTCCAGTTCCTTCCTCTGCCCAGGAAAGACTGACTGCAATGCTCCCAAATAGCAAGCAATGTGTCATACCTTCTTATAAATACCCTCCATAGCTTTGCCTCCCTTAGAGCCTTTGTTATATCCTGCCTTTTTAGCTCAGTTAGTTATACATAGAGCAGGTCCCATTTTAATCCACCATGTTCAGATGTCCAATAAATTTTGTTATCTTTATTTTCTTTGTATTAACATAATTCCATCTCAAGTATCTGTCCCTCTGAGCTGGCAAGAATTTCAATCTCAGTCATTATTGAAGTCCCCTTACCTCATTGGGTTACACTAGAATTTGGAAGACATGTGTGTATCAAGGAAGGATTTCTAATCTCTTACCTGTCTCAATGCCTTCTGATATTCTCAATGCCCAATCTTTCTGTTACAATGCTAAGTAGGAATAGGAGAGTGTGAGTGAGGGTGCTTTGGCACAACTGGAAGCCCTAGTGCCTGGAGGAAAGCATTCCTAAGACACCATGAGGTGTTACCCACAGCGACATGACCACAGAACAAGCGAGGGATCCCACTACCCATGGGGCCACCAACCTTCACCCTCTTCCTAGTGCCCCATAGTTTCTTTTTCCTGACCCTGAAAGGTACCCCTTATTTTTTTCTGTTACCTTATTGCTTTAGGGCACCTTGCAATTTCAACAACGTCCCAAAGTAGGATTAGGAACCCACAACAATTAACATCTTAAAGTATCCTGCCACTCATGCTTATGCTATTTTTTCCCACCCAAAATTTCCCTTCATCCTTCACTTCACCCTTCATTACTATCAAACTTGGAAGTTCCTATTTATTACTCATTTCATACATTCTAAAATATCTAACATGGGCTTCTCAACTACTGCACTTAAGGGAACAAATCTCTCCCAGAGTCCCTCCAAATTTTTACTGATATAAAAAGAATTTTTTTTTATTTTTGCTATACATGAGTATAAATATCTTCATAGCAATGCCTAAGATGTAGAACAAAGCAGGTCAAGCAGCTGAGTGTGGAACAACTTTTTTCTAGCTAATAAATATGAGGTTAGTGTGTCATATTGCCATTGGACAAACTGCAGAAACTTTGCCTCCAAGAGGAGCCCTTCTCTAACAGCAATCCTCCTGAGAGCTACCTCTAGATAACCCTAAACCTAATATTGACATTGTGGTGGAGACTGCATTATAATCATTGCTGGTCTAGTTAGTATTGCTTTGAATCATTTAATTATCTTTTTTCTTTTTTTTTTTTTTTTTTGAGACAGAGTCTCAATCTGTTGCCCTCAATAGAGTGCATGGCATCACAGCTCACAGCAACCTCAAACTCTTGGGCTCAAGCCATCCTCTTGCCTCAGCCTCCTGAGTAAATAGGACTACAGGCATACACCACAATGCCCAGCTAGTTTTTTTTCTATTTTTAGTAGAAAAATACTCCTAAAAGGGGTCTCATTCTTGCTCAGGCTGGTCTCAATGTTGTGAGCTCAAGCAATCTACCCGCCACAGCCTCCCAAAGTGCTAGGAAATTTAATTATCTTATAATGTGTCTCAAAAAATTCTAGTATTTGAAGTGTGCCTCTGTGGCACTCTTTTTATCACTCCTCTTTTTATCATCTTTCTCCTAACTAAAAGAATACATATCCAACATTTAGCCCAGAGTCCTCAAACTTTTTAAACAGGGGGCCAGTTCACTGTCCCTTAGACTGTTGGAGGGCCAGACTATAGTTTTAAAAAAGAAAAACTATGAACAAATTCCTATGCACACTGCACATATCTTACTTTGAAGTAAAAAAACAAAACGGGAACAAATACAATCACACCGCCGCATGTGGCCCGCGGGACATAGTTTAAGGACCCCTGGTTTAGCCACTTAGCATAAAGACTATCTTTAGTCATTATATTGCCCAGTCTATCTTGCAGCTGTGTATACAAGGCGTGGTGAATCACTCTGGGTCTAGAAACAACATGTATCCATGACTACAGCTGGTCTGAAGACAAAGGGGAGGAAGGAAGAGGTTCCCGGAATCCAAAGAGTAAGCTATGGCTATAGGAGATAGCTGTCTTACAAGAGCTGTGGCTTTTGTTGGATTGGATACCTCCGAACTCTGACCTTGAGGAAAGGATTTGAGCATTAGTAGTCAATTATGGTGAGCACTGGAACAGAAGTGGGTAAATGAGGCAGGGAAGAGAAGGAAGCCAACACACAAAATCAGCACATAAGTGCAAATGGAGCTCAGTTCTGATAGGGACCTTGGGAGCTGCAGAATACAGCTCAGAGCTATTCTAATTTAGGGGAACAGAAATAAAGGTATTTGTCCACCAATTCCTACACATCACTGGTAAGGGTGTTCCCTGGAGAA
This sequence comes from Loris lydekkerianus, assembly GCA_963574355.1. NCBI lineage: Eukaryota > Metazoa > Chordata > Mammalia > Primates > Lorisidae > Loris > Loris lydekkerianus. The sequence continues at coordinate 5,384 of CAUYPK010061852.1, forward strand.
AGCAATTGTCCAACACCATTGGCCTGCCCTATACATGGGCTGAGCATGTTTCCATAACTAGAAAAAGCCCTCAGATAGAGAGGCAGGTATTTTCAAAAGTAGGAGCCACACCATGCATAAGGAATGGTGAGGGCTGAGAGTACATGGGTGGGGGACTGACAGGCTCTGCAATACCTTCAGTTAAAGAGTAAAAGCACTACCAATCCATGGCACAGTTGGGAAGGAGCTGAGGAATAAATACCAGAACTTGCTCTCATCACCCTCCAATCTCCTGCAGAACCTACCAGAGCCCCTGGATGCAATTCACTCTGGCCAGTCTCCCAGGACACAGAGTGAAGTGGAAGAGAATGGAGAATGAGTAGAGAATATCCAGTACATCTACCTTCAGGCATTTCAAGTTTCAAGATTTAAAATCTAAGACAGCATAGTTTGACTACAAAAAAATACTGTGACCTGTTTATATATTAGCTAAAACCAATGAAACTGAAAAGATCTTAGACCTGAGAGTCTAAGCAGTTAAAGTAGCTTAAGAGAAATCCTAAATGAGAGAAGGCTTGTGTTCTAGTTCTGGCTCTGATAATTATTAATGGTGCCATTTTAGGCAAGTCCTTAGCAGCTCAGGCTATTTCCAATAGGACATGGTTTTACAGACCTAAGGAGCTGTTATAAAAATCAAAAGAATGTGAAAATGCCATGTAATTACAAAGGTTATTCAAATGTGGGTGTTAGTACTTCACTGATCCAGACAGTTAAGAAGTAATCCCACAGTTAAACATATTCAGAAAAGAAATGTCACTATTTTGTTTTAATGTGTTTTTCAATTAGGAATACATTTACATAAATATTTTCCACCACATATCTTTTTCTAAATAAGAATGAGCATAAACAAATTACAATTTAAAGTTACAAATTATTTACAATTACTTTCCTACTGCTAATCACCCACCAAAAAAAACTAGTCTAATTTTACACTCATTTCTAATAGTCATAGTTTCTTTTTCTCTTATTTCCTTTCCTTTTTCTGCATGCTTTACTCGTTCAACCACTTCCTCTTTTGATCTTGTATGTTTTAACATTTCTGATAACGCAGTAATTATGACATGATTCTTTGTCCTTTCTCTTTTCACTTCCCTTTTGATGTAGAAATGTAAGTCAAATGACAGAGGCACCATTTAATTATAGTAAGAAATACTAGGAAGAATATCTTCTGTGTGCAATAAACAGACCCAGTGAATTAGTAAAAGTATCAATAATGTTTCTAAATGGAGATTTCAGTGTTTATGACTTGTTATAAATCAGGGATATGGATATCACTAATCTTGACAAATTCATCGAGCAAAAGGCAGTATTTCCTTTAAGGCTATCATACTCTTATTGCCTTAAGATCCCACCAAGTAAGTCATTCATTTGGCTGGAATAAAGTTTTCACAAAGGAAGTTTGGATAGATAAAAGACTTAAACCTAGGGAATGAAACAATAAGAATACTACAAGAAAATATTGGAAAAACTCTGCCTATGGAAAGAATTTGTAAAGAAGACCCCAAAAGCATTTACAGCAACAACAAAAATAAACGAATAGGATCTGATCAAATTAAAAAGTTTCTGCACAGCTAAGGACATAATCAGTAAGCAGATATTGTATAGAATGGGAGAAAATATTTGCATGCTATACATCCAATAAAGGGCTGATAATCAGAATCTACAAAGATCTCAAACAATTCGCAGAAAAAAAATCATTAAAAAGTGGACCCATTAAAAAGTGGACAAAAAGGTGGATTCAAACCCAGCCCAGGCCTGCTAAACAACAATGACAACAATAAGAACAACAAAAATAGCCTGTAGTCCCAGCTACTTGGGAGGCTGAGGTAAGAGAATCATTTAAGCCCAAGAGTTTGAGGTTGCTGTGAGCTGTGACATCACAGCACTCTACCGAGGGTGAAATAGTAAGAGTCTGTCTCAAAAAAAAAAAAAGAGAAAAGTCAATAAAAGACATGAACAGAAACTTTTCAAATCAAGATAGCCTTCTGGCCAACAAATACATGAAAAAATGTTCAACATCTCTAATCATCAAGCAAATGTAAATCAAAACCACAATGAGCTATCACCTAACTCCAGTGAGAATGGCTCTTATAAAAATTACTGAAACAAGTCCTAAGCTTAAAGAAAGTAATACTTATACACTGGTAGTGGGACTTCAAACTAGTACAACCTCTATAGAAAGTAGTCTAGAGATAACCTCAATGAACTAAAAATAGACCTACTATTTGATCCAGCAATCACACCACTACTAAGTATTCATCCTAAGGGATAAAAAAAAAAGCATTTTATAAAAAAGACACTTGTACTAAAATGTTTGTAACAGCACAAATCATAATTGCAAAGATGTGGAAAGAACCCAAGTGTCCATCAATACATAAGGGGATTAACAAGATGAAGTATATGTATACCATGGAGTACTACTTAGCAATAAAAAAAGTGGTTATCTAGTACCTTTTGTAACAACCTGGACACCGTTCCAAGTGAAGTATTGCAAGAACGAAAAACAAACACCACATGTACTCAATACTAAATGGGAACTAAACAATCAACACTTATGTACATTTATAGAAGTAAAACTCAAAGGAAATCAAGTGGGAGGGAGGAAAGGTTGGGTAAATTCACACCTAACAGATAGAATGCACCCTTTCTGAGTGAAGGGCACACTTATAACTTTGACTTAAAATGTACAAAAGCAAATTATGTAACCTAAACGTGTGTACTCCTGTAATATTCCGAAATTTAAAAAAAAAAAAAATTGTTCCAAACACCAATGAAACTGGGGGAAAAAGGAAATTTGGGGGAGCAAAGATTGCTTTTAAATATACATCTACTAGTAAAATAGACATTTGTTAGTTCTTACCCGTCCATGACAAGGTACAGAGAGGTGAAAACTTAAAGTCATTAAGAAACAAAGTAAGAAATTTCATAAGAGTGAACATTAAAAATGTCACTCTTATTGTTAACTCTATTGTTTTGAGTTTTTGCAGTGGGTGGGAGCAGAAAGATTTAAAAGTTCAGGGAAGGAAGAGACTTTGCCCTTTTCCTTTAAGCAAGTCTACTCTAATTAGCTTTCTAGCCATTATTTCACATCAGGAATTCTGCAACACCCCTTTAGCACACTATCTTGAGGAAACAGACATTGCCCTCCTGAACTCTGGTAAGAAACACAATAGATATACCAGCTCAGGATTGACTACTCCAGGAAAGAAAGCTTTTGAATAAACCCTCTTGCCAGGAAGATTAAAGGAAACTACTTTTAAAAATCTCTGTGAAGTAACAAGTTATTTTCCATTTTTCATGATTTACACTGTTTCTCTTAACGTAACTATTGCAGGAATTCCATTGAAAACACCGGACTATTTTATGTGTTTAAACAGAGAAAGAAAGCCAGGCACCATGGTTCACACATGTAATCTCTGCACTCTGGGAGGCCAAGGCAGGTGAATTGCTTAAGCTCAGGAGTGGAAGACCAGCCCCAGCAAGAGTGTGACCCCTTCTCTACTAAAAAAAGAAAAAGTAGCCAGGTGTTGTGGTGGATGCCTATAGTCCCAGCTACTTGGAAGGGTGGGGCAAGAGAATTTGCTTGAGCCCAAGAGTTTGAGGTTGCTGTGAGCTGTGATGCCATAGCACTCTACACAGGGCACAGAGTGGAGACTCTGTGTCAAAAAATAATGATAATAATAACAATAATAATAATAAAATAAAAAGAGAGAGAAAGACTAGAGAGAATTCAAGTAATGTCACCCTTATTATTATGTGGGTTATTGGAAAGTCCACTTATATGCAGATTTTTTTTAATGTTTAGAGTCAATGCTAAATATGCAGAGTTTTAGAAAATGGAAAAAAATTTTTGAAAACTTTTGACAATTTGCAAAAACATGTAGACACATCATGTAACCTGGAAATTCTCCCCCCCAAAAAAATAAAGAAAAAGCTAGGTATGTCATGAATGCATAAAATACATGTAGATACTAGTCTATTTTATCATGTACTACCACAAAATATACATAAATTATCAAAAGTTAAAATTTATCAAAATTTATGTTCATAATCACAGACCACACAGAGTGCCATTTGCAGAAATGGAAACAAATGTAAAATACAGTATTAAAATATAAACATGGAGAGAGGATTAAACATGGTGCCCGAGTAACAGCTTCCCTGCAACTGGGCACAACGAGTCTGGGGAGACAGGACTCCAGGCATCTCTGGCCGGTGGGATCTGCCTACAACCATCCCTATGAGGATACAGGGAGCCAGCAAGGGACTTCTGGACCCCAAGAGGAGGACAAAAACAGTGGAGAACTGGCAAGTGGTTGCGAGTGTTCGATCAACCTAATCACCCTGGCAACCGTGAGTACAAGCAGCAGTGAGACTGCAAACCAGAAGGGCCTTACATGTGAACTGTTTTGGTGTTCTTGGACTTGGCACTCAGTTGAACTGCCTTGGGGAGAGCTTGAGCAGGAGTGTTTAGAACTTTGGGCATTGTCTGGGGCCCCAGACTGAGCCACTGAGCTGGGTGCAGGAAGCCATTGGGAAAGAACTGCCCCACCAAGCTCCGCCGTCAGGGTCCCAGAGCAAGGATCGGGTGGGACAAAGTAACCTAGTGACTGAGCAGCCTAAAGGTGGGGAGTGAGCTGCCTTACAGCCTTAATCCTTAGGGGCAGAGTGAGATGGTTTTGGCACACTGGAACCTTGGGCTGTTGCCCTGGGTAGAGTGCCGTGATGTCACAGCTCATAGCAACCTCAAACTCCTGGGCTTAGCGCCGCCCAGACCTCCATAAGAGCTGTGCAGCAACCACCGACCAGTGACCCACACCCACGGGGCTTCCACATTCCCTGACCAGGAACTGCGGGAGCCATGCAACCCTGCATCCTCCCTCCTGTGTCCTCCAACCCTCCACACTAGCCCATCCATCTGGCCAGGGACTCTGGTAGCTGCGTGCCCTCTGGAGCCCTCCCTGCCTCTGCGCAGAGCCCTTCTCCTGGCCAGAGACTGCTAGAGCCTTGGGCTCTCTGTGCCAAAGTCACTGGGTGCAGGCACTCCCAGAACCGTGCACACCACTCCCAGCCCTGTTGCTGGATCCAGGTGTGTCACACACCAGAGCTGCTTCCACAACCAGAACTCCCTACTAGAGCAGCCCCAGAGGAACTACACAGGGTCACTCCCTACAAAGATCCAGCAACAATAGAGTGAACC
>CAUYPK010061855.1:0-21954 GCA_963574355.1 Loris lydekkerianus
TGGTTTCATGTGTTAAATTTAAATCTTTAATATAGTGAGAGTCTATCTTAGTTAATGGTGAAAGGTGTGGGTCCAGTTTCAGTCTTCTACAGGTAGCCAGCCAGTTCACCCAGCACCATTTGTTAAATAGGGAATCTTTTCTCCACTGAATGTTTTTAATTGGCTTGTCAAAGATCAAATAATGGTAAGTAGCTGGGTTCATCTCTTGGTTCTCCATTCTGTTCCATACATCTACTTCTCTGTTTTTGTGCCAGTACCATGCTGTTTTGATTCCTTTAGATTTATAGTCTCAGGTCTGGTAGCATGATTCCTCCTGCTTCTTTTTTTTTTCTGAGTAATGTCTTGGTGATTCGAGGTTTTTTCAGATTCCATATAACATGAAGTATTATTTTTTCAAGATCTTTAAAGTATGACAGGGCTGCACCATTTTACATCCACACTAACAGAGGAGGAGGATTCTAATTACTCCATACCCTTCCCAGTAATGGTTTTTGTCTTTTCATTGCTCCCACCCTACAAGGTGTGGGTTGATATCTTATTGTGGTTTTTAGTTGCATTTCCTGATGGCTTATGACATCAAGGCTTCGTGGCTTACTGGTCATTTAGATGTCTGTGAGGGACAATTATCTGTTCCCATTCTTTCTCCATCCACTTCTTCAGTCGGGCCATTTGTCTTTCTGTTATTGAGTTGTAAGAGTTTGCATGTATTCTAGATACAAGTCCTGTGTCATATAAGATTTTCCAGTACTTCCTTCTCTTTTGTGTTATGTCTTTTTCCTTTCTTGACAATGTCCTTTAAAATACACTTTTGGTGAAGTTAAATTTATCTATTTTTTCATTTCTTACTCATGCTGACAGTGTCACATCTAAGAAACCAGTGTTCAATTCAAGGTGAGATTTGCCCCCCATATTTTCTTATAAGCATTATAAAGCTTTAGTTCTTAGATTTAACTATTTGATCAATTTTGGATAAATTTTTTATATGGTGTGAAGTTGTGATCCAAATTCATTCTTGTGCTGTGGATATACAGCTGTCCCTGCACCATGTGTTAGAAAGACCATCTCCTTCCCCTTGGAATGGTTTAACTCCCTTTAGAAAAATCAATTGTATATATATGTGAGGATTTTTTTCTGGACTCTATTTTTTTTCTTGGTGATGTTGATGATCTATCTATCCATCTTTATGGAAATACAGCCTTGATCACCACAGTTTTGTGGTAAATTATAAAATGAGGAAATGTGAATACAGCATCATTCCTCTTTTTCAAGAGTATTTTGGCTATTCTGAGCCTTTCACTTTCATATTAGGATTATCTTGTCAATTTCTAACAAAGAATTCAGCTGGTATTTTGATAGAAAGTTTACTGAATCTGTAAACTTTTTGAGGAGTACTGCCATCTTAACAATATTGTCTTGTGATCCATGAACATAAGATGCCTTTCCCTTTATTTCATTTCTGTGATGATTTATCATTTTCAGAGTATACGTTTCGTGCTGCTGCTTATTCAGTTCACTGAACTGTGTCACTTATTCTTTGTGACACTGTTACACATTGGATTTCAAAATTTCATTTTTTGATTGATTATAAATATGTAGAAATCAAACCCATGTGTGTCCATTGCTCTTGTACCCTTCACCTTGACGAACTCACTTATTAATTCCAACAGTGTCTCAGTGGGCTCCTTATATTTTTATACTCGCAAGATCACGTTGTTGGTAAACAGAGAGTGTTTTGCTCCCTTTTTCACGATCTGAATGCCTTTTATTATGGACTGGATATTTGACTCCTCTCCAAAATTCATACATGGAGCCCGTAACCTCCAGTATATCTGTATTTGAAGTGAGGAGGTTAAATGAGGTCATAAGAAGGCAGCCCTGCACTGGCAGGATTAGAGCACCACCTCCCCTCTTCACCATGTGCAGTCACATCAGAAGATGGCTTTCTTCCTGTAAGCCAAGAAGAGATCCCATCAGAAACTGACTCTTCTAGACCTCGATCTGAAAAAATAAATTCCTGCTGTTTAAGCCATTTAATCAATGATATTTTGATGCAGAAGCCTGAGCAGACAGATTTGGTTACTGAGAAGTGGGGTGCTACCATAACAAATACCTAAAAATGTAGAAGCAAGTTTAGAACTGAATAATGGGAGAGGCTGAGGGAGTTTTGAGATGCATGCTGTAAAAAAAGCCCTGTATTTCTGTATGAGAAATGCACTTGTTAAAGGTGCTTCTGAGGAGGACACAAAGAAAAGGGAACTGCAGAGTAGCCTTCATCTTTTTGGAGAATACACTTATCATTATGAACAGTGAGTCAGTAGAAATGTGGACATTAAAAGCCATCCTGCCAAAGTCTCAGCCCAAAATGACAAAAGTTGATCCTTGTTATAAAGCTGTCAAGAACTTGGCTAAACTGTATTCTAATGTTTTGCGGAAAACAGACATTGTGAATATGAAATTAGATATTTAGCTGAGGAAATTTTTATGCAAAATGTTGAAGGCATGGCATGGGTTCTACTGACTGTTTATAGCAAAACGTGAGAGGAGAGAGATGAATTGAGGTAGGAATTGTTAATCAAAAGGAACCAAATCTTGAAGACCTGGAAAATTTCCTGCCTGTCCATGCTGTAAAAAATGAGAAAGCTTATTCTGAAAATAATGTCAAAGGTTTGGCTGAATAATCTTTGGATAAGTAGATTAGTATGGGTATGAACCATGAATTTAACCAGCCACCTCAAATAGAAGCCAGGAACAGAGATGGAATTATATCAACAGAAATACTGTCAACTCAGAATAACAGGTACAGAAATAATGGAATAGGAAGAAGGAAAGCTGTCTGATTTCTTGGATTCTGCAAGATGGGATGACAAAGCTAGCCACCTGCAAATAGATGTTATCCTTCAAGATGGGGGGAATGACCCTGAAGGTGATACAAAGATTTCCAGGGCTCCCACTCCCACCACAGGTCTTATGGCAAGGATGCTTTCTTCTCAATTCTCAGGGGTGGGACCCCTACCCAGAAGAGCCAAGGGGGTAAAACCACTGCCCCAGTGAGGCTAGAAGGTGGAGCCTTCTATGAGGGGGATACTACACACATAAGTTGGCCTGGAGGGCAGGCAGAGCGCCAAACCACAGAGAATCATTCTCAAGTCTTGAGATCTAATTAAATGTGCTTTCCTAGATCTTGGATTTGATCAGGGTCCATAACTCCTTGTTCCCTTTTGTTTTCTCTGTTTTGGAATGGGAATGTCTGTTCTATGTGTGTCCCACTGTTGTATTTTGGAAACATAACTTGTCTGGTTTCACAGGTTCAAAGGTAGAGAAGAATTTTGCCTTAGGATGAATCATACCTCAAGTCTCACCCATATCTAACCTAGAAGATATTTAGATGAGACGTTGGACTTTAAACTTTACAGGGGTTGGTGGAATAAGACTTTTGGTGGTGCTAGATTAGAATGAGAAGGACATGAATTGCAGGAGGTGGGGGGGGAGGTATGGTGGAATATTATGGACTGAATGTGGTAAAATCCTAACCTGTGGCTGTATTTGAAGAAAGGAAGTGATTAAGGTTAAATTACGTCAAAAGGGTGGGTATTAGATAAGATTAGTGCCCTTACAAGAAGATCAGAGAGGTCTCTCTCTCTTCTCTAATATCATTTATCCACCTAATATACCTTTTATTTGATTTTATACCTAACTTCCATGGGTGGTATCTCCAAAAACTGTTGAACACAAGTGGTGAGAGTTGACATCATCTTGTTCTTGATCACAGGGGTGAAATATTCAATTTCTAAGTATGATGTTAGTTGTAAGTTTTTTATAGATGCCATTATTAGATTGAGGAAATTCCCTTCTAATTTTTGTTGAATTTTTTTATTAGAAAAAAGCCCTTGGGTCTTGTTCAGTAGTTTTGTCCATCTTTTGAGATCATCACATGGTTTTGTCCTCTATTCTATTGATATGGTACGTTACCTTAGCTGATTTTCATATGCTAAGCCAACTTTCCACTTCTGAGTAAATCCCAGTTAGTTACGGTGTATAATCACTTTGTATAAGTTGTTGGATATACTTTGCTAGTACTTTGCTAAGAATTTCTTGAATCTATATTTATAAGTGACATTAGCTATAATTTTTCTGTGATTTGTTTGTCTAGTTTTAGTGTAAGAGCAATACTAGCCTCACAGAATGAGTTGGAAAGTTACCACTTCACTGTGAATATTTTTGGAAGAGTTTGTGAATTACTGGTTTTTACTACATCTTTAAATGCTTGGTATAATTTATCAGTGAAGCTCTCTGCATCTGGGCTTTTCTTTGTGAGTGGCTCTTAAATTTCTAATTCATCTCTTTACTTGATTTATATTTATAAAATAAATATTAAAATGTTTTATATAAAATAAATATTTAATATACATAAATACTTTGTATTTTTCCTTGAGCCAGTTTTGGCAGTTCATGTGTTACTATGAACTTTCTATTTCATCTAATTTATATAATTCATTGGCATACGATTGTTTATAGTATTCCTTATAAAAGTTTTTATTTTTGCAAATTTGGTAGCAATTCTATTTTTTTGTTCCTATATTTATTAATTTTGAGTCCTCTTCTTTTTTAATGGTCAGTCTAGCCAAAGAGTTCTAATTTTTATTGATCTTTTCAGAAAAAAAAAATCATATTTGGCTTCAGGGATTTTCTTTATTGTTTTTCTATTCTCTGATTCTGAGAATAGAATTAATATTTTGTTAATTTCTGCTTGATTTATGTTTAGTTTTATGTTTAGCTTTTTCAGTATCTAAGGTAGATGTTAAGGCTATTAGTTTGAAGTTTTTCATCTCTTTTAATGTGAGTGTTTTACAACTATAGATTTATAAACCTATAGTTGTAGATTTGGGGGGCATAAACTGTTCTAAAGCAGCTTTAGCTGTACTTATACTCCATAAGTTTTGTTATGGTATGCTTTCAGTTTCATCCATCTTGAAGTATTTAATAAGTTCCTTTGGGATTCCTTATTTAACCCATTGGGTATTTAGTAGTGTGTTGCTCAATTTCTACATCTTTGTGAATGTCTAAAATGTCTTTCTGGTATTGACTTTTAATTTCATTACATTGTGGTTGAAGAGCATATTGTGAGTTTTAAATCCTTTTAAATATATTGAAGCTTGTTTTCTGACCCACACAGGCTCTATCCTGAAGAATATTGCTTGAGTACTTTTGAAGAACATGGATTCTGTTGTTATTTTTGGAAGTAGTATTCTACAAATGCTGTTACAACTAGATTTATAGTGTTCTTCAAGTCTTCCATATCCTTGCTTTCATCTTCATATTTATTCTACCTACTACTAAAAGTGAGAGGTGGATGCCTTTAACTATTACTGATGACTGTCTGTTTCTGCCCTCCATTCTGTCGGTTTTTCCTTTATGTATTCTGGGGCTCTGTTTTGAGGTGCATATATGTTTATAATTGCTATATTTTCCTGATAGATTGTCCTTTTTGTTATTATATGATGTCTGCCTACTCTCTAATAACATTATTTTAAAGTGATTTTGTCTGATATTGGCATAATCACTCTAGCTTTATGATTGATGTTTGCATGATATAGTTTTTTCATCATTTTACTTTCAATATACTTGTCTCATTGAATCTTAAGTATTGGCCTCCTATAGACAGCATATAATTGGATCTTGTTCTTCCAGCCAACAGTCTTTGCCTCCTGATAAGCTGGTTTAATCCACTGACATTGAATGTAATTATTTATATAGGCCATTACTTCGGTTTTGTTTCTATATGTTTCATGTTTCTTTGAGTCTCTATTTCTCTTTTACTGCTTTCTTTTATATCAATGGAATGTTACAATTTAATTATTTAAATAATTTTTTCCACTATTTTGTTTAGGTATCTCTGATTATTTCTCTGGGGTTTATCATATACATATTAACTTATAAGACCCTACTTCAGAGTGATACTAACTTAATTCCAGTAAGATATAAAAATATATAAAACATAGGATATAGCTTGAATTCCTTTTCCTCCTTTTGTGTATTTATGTTATATATGTTATAAACCAAATAATAAGGTATAATTATTACTTTATATTAATATAATTTTACCTTTTAAAGAAATTGAGAAATGAAAGAGAGCAAAGTTTGTTATGTTAAACTTTCTGTTTACAATTTCTGGTTCTCTTAACATGTTGCTGTGGAATTAAGTTAACATCTTTTGTCATTTTCTTACTTCAGCACAGCTGTGTTCCCACCCACCTCCTTTGCTGCATTATTGACAATTATATTCCATAACTGTTCATATATGTCATAGAACCTCTATATCGTTATATATTGTTTACACATTATTTAATCAGTTAAGGTAAGAAAGGTGAAGCATTTATGATGTCCTTTATAATAGTAGAATTACATTTACCAGTGCTCTTTGTTTTTCCTTGGGAAATGGAATTATTACCCCAGGGTCACTTTCTTCTTACTTGCTTTATATTCTGAAGAAATTTATTTGGTAGTTCTTGTAAGATGATTCTGCTAATAACTAATTCTCTTAGTTTTTGTTTATGCCTATACGTTAAGATTGTTACAAACTATCTTTATTTCTTTATAATTGTTTGATAAGTGAAGTATTTAGACTTAGAGTCTAGAACATTCTGACCTTCATTCTTTCTAATGAGAAGTCAGCTTTAATCTTATTGGAGACCCCTACTACATGATAAATCATTTTTCTATTGCTGCTTTCAAGATTCTCTCCTGGTCTCTGGCATTCAGTATTTATATTATGATGCTCTCTTTACAATATTTACTGTTTTTGCAGTTTGTTGAGCTTCTTGGATGTATAGATAAATGTCTTTCATTAAACTGGGGAAATTTTTAGCCATTTCTTTTTTATTTTTTTCCAGCCTTTCTCTTCTCTGATAATCCTATACATATGTTGGTGTGCTTAATGGTGTGCCACATTTCTCTGATCTCTGTTTATTTTTATTTGATTTTTCCCCTCTGTACTCTTCAGACTGTATTTATGTTCATCTACCTTTCAGATTGCTGATTCTTTCTTATGCCCGTTCATCTACTGTTGAGTTTCTTTACTGAATTTTTCATTTCAGTTACTGTACTTTACTTTTTATTTATTTATTTTTATTTATTTTATTTTGTAGAGATAGATTCTCACTCTATCACCCTCAGTAGAGTGCCATGGCATCACACAGTTCACAGCAACCTCCAAATCCTGGGATCAGGCGATTCTCTTGCCTCAGCCTCCCAAGTAGCCAGGACTACAGGCGCCCACCACAAGGCCCAACTATTTTTTTTTTTGTTGTAGTTTGTCCAGGGCCGGGTTTAAACCCACCACCCTCGATATATGGGGCCGATGCCCTACCCATTGAGCTACAGGCACCTCCCTGTTACTGTACTTTTCAACTACAGAATTTTCATTTGACTCTTTTTAAAAAATTCTGTCTCTTTATCATTATTCTCTATTTTATATTACATTGTCATCAAATTCCACTTCTTTAGCAATGGCTTCCTTTAGTTCTTTGAATATATTTAGGATAGTTATTTTAAAGTGCTGCTATAAATTTAATATCTTATTTCTTTCGCAGGCAGTTTCTGTTATCTTCTTTTTTTCTAGTTTATGTATCTTATTTTTCTTTTTCTTTGTATGTCTCATAAATTTTTTGAAAATGAGACTTTCTTGATATATATTATAGCAATTCTGGGTACTGGTGCCCCACCCCTGTGGTATGTTTTTATTGTTTACTTGTTCATTTTGTTAGTAAATTGGTGGACTATTTTAGTGAAGTCTATTCCCCACTACCATCCCAAATGTGTGTAGCCTCTGAAGTTGTTCTTCAGGGAGCACAGCTGTGGTGGGTATGACCACAGTCACCCTGGGATAACAGTGGTTTTGGCAATACTCTCTCAGAAGTTAGGCTGTACTAATTGCCAGATGATTGTTCTGCTGTTTTCAACAATGCCTTGGGGGGCATAAACTGTTCTAAAATGTAATCCAATTATATTTGCGTCCCTTAGCATGGACAGTTTTTGAGACTAGTGTTTGAACTTTGTTCTGATCCCAGAGGCCTCTTCTTAGCTTCCTCTTTCCTTGAATCTCTCTCCAGTAAACTAATTGGCCTTGTATTTGGCTCATTGCTTTCACCTCACAAACCTCTACTGTGCATGCATTTAGACTTAAACTTACCTAATCCCCATTTCAACTAAAGTCAGTTCCATTGGTGATGGCTTTGAAGCTCTTAAATCCTGCCTTTCCCCCTGGGTAAAATCTCTGAGCCACCAACTTCAAAGCTGGAAGCAGGGTTAGTTGTCTGATTTTCTCTGAAAAATCGCTCTTCTTTGAGATGAGAACATTGAGCAGCAACAGTAACCTAGGGTCTTCTTGGCTGGCCTTTCCTGATATGGAACTTCCTCCATCCTATGACTGAGCTGGGGTGACAGTGATGGGGCTCCAGTGTCCTCAGCAGACCATGCCTGAGGTAGAACCTCTGGCCCATGAGTTAGGAGTGTGAAGGAATAAGGGAGCCTCCAACCTACCAAACTCACCTGCAATTTAGCCATGGCAACACATGGCTAAGGAGGATGAGGGGTGCCAAGGATCTGCTCCTCTGGGAAAACTTAGCTCTCAACTCATAACTCTGGGAATAGTGAGTCCTGTGTCTTGGATGCATCTGCCTAGGGTGGAGTGTCCAGCATGCTGAGCTAAAAGGGAGAGGAAAAGAGAGGATGGGTCACTGTTAAATGCCACAGACTCTCACTATTTCTACTGAGTTTTAATAGATTTTCTTGAATAAATGTTTACTTATTTGCAATGTGCCCCTAGGAAAATTTCCAGATACTTTAAATGGTTGTTCTCTTAAAAAAATGGTTACTATTTTTCTGGGAAGCAGTTTCACAGATCTCATTATGCTGCCATTCCAGAAGTGGAATTCCTCTAATTCATCTTTATAAACTGGTAACATCATAATGCATAAGAAAGCAAAGTCAGCCAGGAAAACTAAACTATAAACCATTCTTAAGGAAAACACCCAAGAAAATGTTTACAGAATGAATTAGGCATTTTACTTTTTAAAATAATAATTAATCCTACTTGAACACAATGCATTACATCAGGAATTCAAGGATGGTCTGATAGCATCTTAAAAGATAAAAGTAAGTTATATAATGGTACCGCTTATATACATTAAAAAGAACAAAAATTCTATGTGTATTTATGAATATAGTATGTATGCAATAGATGTGGCACAAGTCAAAAAATAGACTATGTATATAACATTTTATAATATTTACCTCCATGGAGGGGAAAAAAGAGGGAGTGAAATAATAAAAGTGGACATATGTGACTTCAACCTGATCTGATGATGTTTACCAAAATATAAAGAATACTTTTTTATACCTTTATTTATACATTAAAATAATAGATGATAGATTGAGGGCAGATATAAAACACAACCCAAAATGTGTTCAAGCATTTCAAATCCTCTTATATTTGTAGAATCTAGTTACAATATTCAAATATGGCATATACATGATGAAAAATTCAGAATGCTTTATGTTGTCAAGACAAAATAGAATTTAAATTCTTGCTCTATCTGTTTAACCATATGATTTTGAGCAAGAATTTTTTTGTTTCTGTTCATTTCCATCTATGTAAAATGGGGATAAAAATCCTATCTCCCCAGCACTTTTCTACAGCTGTAAAAAAACACTAGTGATAATTGCTACCCGGTACATGTAGTTAGAGCCCCAAGTCAGAGGTGTGCCACAGTGCCTGTTGGAACTAGAATGTCGCCTCCGGCATTTCAAATACTTTCAAGGACCAGTCTCTCCTTGAGCCATTTGCCTCCTCAAAGTGGGAAGGTTTGGAGCCATGGGGTCTTGAGTTAAATCCCAGCTGTGTTGCTTATCAACCATGTAACCCTGGACAACTCCTTCAACCTTTTTATGCCTCAGTTTCTTCATCCATAACCATGGAAATAGTAATCTTGTTTTAATGTGTCATCGTGAAATTAGAAATTATACAGGCAAGGTACTTGGCACATAGAAGCCACACAATACCTCAGAATCACTCTTAATATTGGCATGGTTATTTTCTTATTACTTTCAGTGGTTTTTTAAAATTTCAGAATATTATGGGGGGTACATGCATTTTGGTTACATAATTCGCTTTTGTACAAATTGAGTCAAAGTTGTAAGTACGCCCTTTACCCAGATAATGTACATTGTACACGCTGAGTATCAATTTGGCCATACCCTCCTCCTCTCTCCCACTTGTGTAACTTTCATTGAGTTTTACTTCCACGTGTGCAAACAGATGTTGATTATTTCCAATTTAGTGTTGAGTACATGTGGTGTATGTTTTCCAGTTCTTGTGATACTTCACTTGGAAGAATGGTTTCCACTTCTACCCAGGTTGTTACAAAAGAAACTAGATCACCATTTTTTATAGCTGAATACTACTTATTCATATACATACTATGTTTTATTAATCCACTCATGTTTGGATGGGCACATGGGTTGTTACCACATCTTTATGATTGTGAATTGTGCTGCTATAAAATCAAGGGCAAGTATCTTTTTTGTAAAATGTCTTTCTTTGCTTTTTTTGTTTTGGGGTAAATACCTAGTGGTGGGATTGCTGGAGCAAATGGTAGGCCCACTCTTAGTTCTTTTGGGGTATCTCCATACTAATTTCCACAGAGGTTGTACTAGTCTGCAGTCCCACCAGCAGTGCATCCTTGCCAGCATTTGTTGGGTGTCTATAACATTTGTTATTATCATGTAGATAGTAACTGTTTTTTCAAATGGCCATACAACAGTCCTTAATGTATATTTCCTCCTCCCAGGTAAAGTTCTACTTTAGATTGGTGAAGTATTTAATGAAATTAATAAACACATAGGTTTTATAAGGAAATTCTGCCTAAACTCAACTCCAAAGGAGGAAAATAACCCAAGTCGGACTTATTGACCTAAGAGGAAGTTATTTCAGGCTGTTTCACAAACAGCAACACTAAACCTGACTCTAAACCTGTCTCCACTTTGCTCCAATTGTCCTATGAATTATTGACAGACCTAATTAACCCAGCAATTGCTCAGTGATAATTACCATCTTTTCTCAGGCAATAGATTTGATCCTCCAACCCGGATTTTCTAAGAAAACTAAAGTGGTAGCAAAATAGTCACATTCAAGCCAAAAACTCCTATCTATAGCAAACATCCTATCAATTAATCTCTCTTATCCCTCAGAAAGGAGACCAGTCAATCTTTAATAAAATGTAATCTTTTAATTTCAGTTTTCCTTTTTGAAATGTAGTGTTATAAATGTACCAGAAGCTGGTGAATGAGTCACTCAGGAACCATTGCTTGTGGGTCATGGAAAGCGTTGAAACACCCCCAGAAATGCACGGATAAATCTTCTGATGAAATACTTCCAATTCTTCAGAGACATTTTTAGCAAACACAAATGTTTATCCCAAAGTGCTTTCAGTGCTGTCAGCACAAGCTTGGCGTGTTTGTAATGCAGTTTGCACCAAGCTCAAGTCCAAAATCTGGGCAGTTTTCAGACAAGGCACCCAGAAACCGTATTGTCTGCATTATTCACAATACTGGAAGCAAGATCAATAGCTACAGTTCACCAACGAAGCTCCACAGGCCTGGTGAAGAGTCATTTTTGACACAGCGAATTTAGGGAGAATGATGTGTTCCTTTGCAAAACCCAAAGGGTGGTATTTGCAGATTAACAAAGATAGTAATGAAGTGACATCCTTCAGGCCAGAAACCACCACCTGGGAACCATTCACACTGAGAGAGAGCTATGTGGCAATGTAGTGTTCAAGGGTAAAGAAGAATCACAATGCAGTCACTGTGGACACCAGAGTGACAGTGAGGAAAGTGCTCATGACAGAGTATGGAACCTCCGGATGGGGCCTGTCCACTTTCCCCTGCATGTCTCCTAGCCCTTGGGGAGAGCACCAGGTCTTACACACACCGAAGTCCCACAGGCTGTAGTGTCCCCCCAAGGAAAGCATGCTCTGCAGGGTTTTTCTTTTGGGGGGCAGCTGGAGGGACAATGAGGATATAGAACCTGACAAGGAGCTTGATAGGGTTGCCAGGCATGACTAGGTGAATTGTATACAAGCACTGCCTCATGTAACCACTGGGTGTGCAAGCAGGGGTAGAAAACTCAAACAAGGCTGGTCCCCCAGTAGAACATCGTTGTAACCAGATGAGTTAAAACCTCTGAGAGCTAATTTAACCACACTTGAAAGTGATTCTTTAAGAAAGAAATTTGGAAACAAAGGTATGAGGTGAAAATACTCTACCCAATATTATGGACAAACTATTTAAGATTAACTAAACAGTTAACTTGGGCATAGGCATAACACCAGGCTTAGCAATCATAGAAAGGAAACACCATTCTTGATTGTCTAGCATGTGTCAAACGTCATACTCAGTATTTTATTTCATCCTCCCATGGGCTGTGAAAGACGGGAAATACTTAACACCCAGTTTAATGATGAGAATCTGTCTTTTGTACCAAAGTCCTCTGCAGTGGTGCTGTAGGACCAGCAACATCAACATCACCAGAGAGAATGTGTCAGAAAGGCAAATTCTGCAGAATCACAAATTCTGGTGCTGTGATTCATTTGTGTCATTATCAAGTCTTCTAGGCGATTCTGATGGTTGCTAAAGTTTGAGAACAACTGCCTAGAAATAAAGCTTCTATGAAGTCCTGGCTGCATATTGAAATCACTTTTAAAACTGTTCATGCTTTCATCGCACTTCTAAATATTCTGATTTAGTTAATCTGGGAATTGTGTTTGTAAACATATCCCAGGTGCTTATGATGGCATCCAAGGATCAGAGCCAGAGCACTGGACACTGATTTTCTCAATGTCCCCCGAGAATAATAAAAACAAGGGAGCCAAAGTTCAAACTCAGGTCTGAGCCATGTGTGCGCTGTCTAAACTACACATGCATGCTGCTAGAGTGTGGCCCCGGCAGCCTCACCTGGGAACTGGTGAGTCACATAGACTCTGAGCTCAGACCTCAGACCCGTGGCATCAGAATCTGCATGTTAACAATCCCTAGACCATAGACGTATGCAATCAAATTTGGGAGGCAAGACCTTAGCAAGGTAAATGCTAATTATACTGTGTAGCCATCAGTGTTGATTTGGTTAACTTCTTTTTCAGTACGAGAGACAGTATTTTCAGCTACTGACTAAGATTTCTTCTCCCTCCCAATTCCTTTGCCTTCACTTCCTTATATTAACCACTCTTATAATTCTATTCATCACCAGAAACAACTGCTTGGTGGGGGCGGGAGGAGGCTTACTTAGCCTGGAACAAAGAAGTGAACTTGACTTTTTAAACACATTTTAAAGCAGGGTAGAGGCAAAAAAACCCCAAAACCCCCAAATATATATATATATATTGAAACTAATCACTTTTCAATTGCATGATCCGGAAGACAAAATGTCTTTGAATTCCAAAACCTATTCTGGAAGATTCCAACTACCAAATGCATGCTATACATGATAGATTGGGGAAGAATGTGAGATGAGGAAACAGTCATTCTCCACTCCGAAGGAGTTAAGAATTTGTCAAGCAGGAGAATGAGAAATAAATTGGGTTATATCCATAGAATACAACCGTCTATAGTAGTGAAAATGAATAACAGAGCTGCAGATAGCTACCTGAATGGATTTTACAGCTATAATTTAGAGAGGAAAGAAAAGCAAATTGCAGAAAGGTATATGGTCTAAAATTTTTAAACATACCAAATAATATTTTACATTGTTTAGGAATGCATGCATTTAAAGTATACCACATATGTGAAAATGAGAAACAGCAAATTCTGAGTAGTTGTTATCTCTGAAAAAGAAGAGATACAATTAGCCAGGGACATGCAGGGAGATTGTATATGCTCCTAAGATTCTGTTTTGTAAGCAGGGATACGTGCCTTTATTATAGTATTCTTGCTGTATTTTTGTATATCTGTTTGCTTGTTTATCATATAAGAAGAAAGGGAAAACAATTCTTTGTTTTCTCACTGTTTAGGACTGGGGATTGAAACACCCAGGTTTAACATGGAACTACAACAGCTTAAATTTGGAGAACCAACATTCATGAAGCTTTATGAATTTGTCTGTACAGAGTAATATGAGGCAGATCAGACTGCACAGGTGTGTATCAACACACAACCACCTGAGGCGTGAAGGTTGAAAAGGTTGGTGGAGTGTTTCTAAGAATAAATTCTAGCTTCTGCCTTTGAAGTGTCTTATGAGTTGCTACCTGGTCAATTAATGCCTAAGACAGGGAAATAAAACACAACTGATGTCACAATGATTCTACTTGTACTGAAGCCGCACCAATGACAAAATGCCCATTATGTGCTTACTCAGTGCCAGACACTGTTCTGATCTTATTGAATCAGGACATGGATTAATATTACTAAAAACTCACAGTGATTCTATGAGGTAGATACTATTATTGCCAGGAAGGCCACGCATTTGCTCAAAGTCACAAAGCTAGCAAAACTCAGAGGCAAGGTTCTAACCACGTCACCTGTCTCCAGAGTTCATTCATAATCACCCTATTTCAGTGTTTTCCAGAAGTTACCAGCATAGAGATTTTTTTTTTTTATTGAGACAGAGTCTCTCTATGTGGCCCTCAGTAGAGTGCTGTAACATCACAGCTCACAGCAACCTCAAACTCTTGGGCTTAAGTGGTTCTTTTGCCTCAGCCTCCCAAGTATCTGGGACTATAGGCACCCACCACAATGCCTGGCTATTTGTTGTTGTTGTTGTTACAGTTGTCATTATTGTTTAGCTGGCCTGGGGCAGCTCAAACCTGCCACCTTGATGTATGTGGCCGGCGCCATAACCATTGTGCTACAAACACCGAGCCCAGCATACAGATTTTTGTTAATAATTGAAAAACTTCTCTCAAATGGCAGGAAGTACCTATATGCTGAGAGCTCTATATTTCTAGAAGAATTCGAATATAAACTAAAAAGCAACTTCACTGGTTAGAAGGTTATTTTAATTTCTTGCAACTAGAAGAGTGATCCCTGCTCTGAATGTCTCCGAGACACATTAATTAGACATGCACTCTTGGGCCCCACCACAGATCTGAAGTGAAACCTAATACGCTCTCCTGGGGAGAAGCACTACTCTAGATCCAGCTTTGAGTCACCAGCCTGCAGGTTCCTGTGTCCCACCCCAAACCTGATATTCAGAATTTCTAGATCTGGAGATAGATAGACAGACAGACATAGATTAGATAGATAGATAGATAGATAGATAGATAGATAGATAGATAGATAGATAGACAGATAGAACAAAGAGAAAGAGAGCTTGACAGGGCTAAGGCATGCTCAGACAGCTGGTAAAATACTATTTCCAGGTAGGTGTGTGAGAGTGTCTCTGAAAGAGATTAGCATTTGAATCAGCAGACTACATAAGGAAGATGGACCCTCACCCTAAGTGGACAGGCACCATCCAATCTCTTAATGTCAGGATAACACAAAAAGAATGATGAATTCTTTCTCTGTCTCCTTGAGGTGAGACATCCATCCTCCCTTGCCCTTGAACATTGGAGCTGCTGGTTGTCAGGCCTTTGGACTAAAACTGAATTACACCATCAACTTTCTTTGGTCTTCAGTTTCTTCACATCTGTAAAGATGTGAGCCAATCTTTATAATAAATCTCTTATTATAATTATCACTCTATATATCTGCTGCACTTATAGATATAAAGATATAGATATCCTATTGGTTCTGTTTCTCTGGAGAACCATGACTACTACAGAGCATATATAAAACAAATTTCTTAACTACTTTAGATAAGCAACGAGATTTGTAAGACAGTAATCAGGTGACTCCTAAAAGAATCACTCCACTCGTGAGACTGAATGATCCTGGGTTGCCCCTTTCATTGTCCATGGGGGCCCAGACCTGACTGAGCAGGAGGTGCAATTTCCCTGTCACCTACTGCTGCTGATGCACACAGAAAAGGCTCTGACAAGGCCTGCATCTCCCACCACTCACAGGAACCCTAGCCGAGGCTTTGCCTTTATCAAACACCAAAACTGACAAGGTAACAAAGTTCCCTAAGATGTTCTGAGAAGGCAAGGGAATGGAGCCTTGCTGTGATTGGCTTGTTAAGACTTCTCCTGGGAAGAGGCTGCCTCTTCCACCTGTCCCCTGAACTGGAAACCACCCACAAACCACAGGCATAAATGGACCTGCTGCTCCATCTTTAAAATATGCATCCCCTTAGGCTGATGATAAAGGACAGGCTGTCTGTCTTTACCCTGCATCTTATTATAATTATATCCTTGCCCTGGAAATCCAAAGCTGCCTTTGAGAAATGAGTAATTCTGAAATGTTCTATTCCTAATTTTTTTCCCTTTTCCCTTCCCAATCCCCCCCCCCTTTTTTCAAACATTCTCCATAAATCTGTTCACACCCTTTCAACTGCTCAAAGCAGCATATTTGCAATTAAATGCAACATAAATGACAAGGAACCTGCTGACACTGTACTTACGTGTTCACTGGCTCTCCTGATAGACACTGTGCTCCTCAAGGGCAGGGCCTCTGGCCATCCTCACTGCAGTCCCAGCATGGAGCATAGAGTCTGAACACACTGGGTGCCAAGGAATTATTTTCCGAATGGATGAATGTGTGAATATGGATTGAACAACTAAATGAATGGATGAATAACCCAAGCAGGATTAGAAAGAGAAATCCTATTTGGGAAAATAACCATAGAATATCTTGAAGGGCCGAGTGAGAACCACAGATACACAGAAAGCCCAGACTGTGAAGCCAGACAGCCTGGGCTTGAATCTGGGCTTTTTCATTTAATGACCATGTAATTTGGGGCAAGTTTCTTAAATGTGTTCTTCCCCAGTGTCCTTACAAAAAAAATAGGATAATAATAGTATTTTCACCAGAGGGCTTCTAAGAGAATTAAATGTGCTTTATACACAAGGACTTGGAATAGGGTCTCACACACTGTTCGATACAGGTGCCCTGTGTATTTACTGTGTCATTCTATTACCCCTGCATCCATTCTGCACTAATTTGTAAAGATGATGAACAATGAGCCCGTATCACACTTTCCCTGATCAATATTGCATTTGCAGGATCACAGATAGAGTGTGTCAACTGTCAACTTCAACCTGGGTCTTAAGGACAGAGAAACTTGGCAAATGCACACAACTCTGTCGCTTTGGGAGTTGGGAAAGTGAGAAGAAATGCTAGAGGGAAAAGGTATGCTATATAATGATTACATGAAATAATACGTGAAGATGAAAAGGAAATCTGTTTACAGGCAATGATAAGACAAAGTACCTAAAGAGTGAATTTTTGTTTTATTTCACTTTGTTTTGTTTTTATCTTTGTTAATGTTGTTTTAAAGCCAATTGTAAGGGCCCCACGATTCCAGAAATTCACAAACCTCTGAGCCAAGCCTTTGAGGTGAGTGGGAATTTCAACACTGGAAGTCTTCCAGGGGCAACCTCAAGGAGGCAGAGGCCCTTGCCTGGGGATGGTCACGTGGCCACCTTGTCACCCACAGAATTCCTCTAAGTCTATAGAAAAAGTTGGGCACTTAGGTCCCACCTCACTCAATCATCACTGCTCCTTCATAGATTTCAGTTTCGGTCTAATGTTCTTGTCTGGGTTTAATTCCATGATGAATGAAAGGAAAGAGTGAATGAGAAAGAGGTGTTTGTCAGGAAAACCAAACTAGCCAATGAGTCAGTTGTCAAGTGTCAGTCTGTCCTAGATTAACATGAACTACAGTCAATTCTATAACTGGACTCAAATAAATTAGTATAAATATCTAAACACACACAGTGTCTCCCATCAGGAAATTATCTTAAGCAAGGAAAAAGATTACTCTTATTGCCAAGGGAAATATTCTCAAATTCCATCACAAAGACTCAATTTTCACCAGAGGACACATTTTTTTTTTCTATTAGTTGTATCTCTTCCAATACAATATTCCACTAGTGTCTTTTAAAGGAAATTAATATATTCTCACTCAGTTTCTGTTTATTTGGAACATGCAATGTGGGCAGAGAGAATTTCCAGGCAAGGGTTCACCATAAGAAAATCTCACTCATTCCTTAATGTTCATTTCAAGCTCCCATGGCAAAAAATGTCTTTGGTTTAAAATACATCATCATTCTTAGAAAATGACTCTTGAAAGATATTCTAGCAGATTCAGTGGTTGGCTGTCTCTTCACCATCTGGAGGGAGTCATGTAGAATCATGCTTGACTCCTTAGAATACTCCTTTCTTTCTTCCTTCATTCAATGGTATTAGTCAGTTCCTACTAGATGTTTCAAATCATAATATTAATTTGCAAAAAAAGAAGTTGGCTCTACTGGATGGTATAATACAGTAATCTCTAATCCCTAGTACTGGTCCATGGCCTTTTAGGCACCATGCACACAGAATTACTGCCTGACTTCTGCCTCCTGTTCTATCCCTATTCCCCAACCCCCACTGATGGAAAAAAATATCTTCCATGAAAACCACCCTGGAAAACCACCCAAGATGATTCTTGCTGAATAGTGGGAGTGCCAGGCAAACAAATGTAAGGGCTTTCAGCTCAGGTTCCTACACTTAAAGCAGATAAGACTTCTGGAGGGTGGGTGCTTCTACATGGCCCTGTGAGAGGGAAGAGACAGGATCTAGAGCAGTGATTTTCAACCAATGTGCCACAAAAAGCTCTTCAGTGTTCCATGAAAAATTTTTAAGATGCTTAATTTGTAATCACATCAGATTAGTGTAAAAGTGTGGGTATATACGGGGAAGAAAATAAATCATTTAACCACAAGAACGTTTGCACTAGATTGTTTATTGCAGCTAAATTCACAATTGCCAAGATGAGGAAGCAATCCAAGTGCCCATCAACCCATGAATGGATTAATAAATTGTGGTAAATTAGGGGGGGTGGAGACAAGATGGCTAACTAAAGCCAGCTTTCCACAGAGGCTTCTGTACAGAAGGAGAGTTAAAGGACAGAAATTTAACAAGTAACCTCATGGATTAGAGCTGCACCAAGAGAGAAAGTTGAAGAATGCACATCAACCACTCTGAGGGGAGCTGCAACCCCAAGGATACAAACAAAAGGTACAAAATCCATCACTAAGTGATGGGAGTCCCCTCCCCCATGAGAATGGCTCAGAGTGCTCCACAAACAAATGAGCAGAGTTCAAAGTTCCTTCCACTACACTCCATGGGGAGAGACCCTCTAAAAACTGGACCTACCTCCCCTATTAGGGTGCCACGGCATTCTCCTGCCAGGCATAAAACTGTATAAAACTGTATATATTCTCTACCTGCAACTCTGAGCTCCCAGCACTCCCCTCCACTCTCACTCTGAGGTCTGGAGGCCTGTCCCCCAGGAGTCCAGATTCTTGGATGATTTCTCGAGGGGTGTGGACAGGGCCTAAACTGCAGCTTGTCAGTGCTGACTCTGGGACATGGGAGTGAGGAGAGGATGGTTGGCTGAGAGGGAACCACACCGGAGCAACAGTGCCCGAGGCACACAGCAGCAGCCATCTTTTGGCAACAATAGGGCTCCACTCCTGGATATTCTAAAGCCACACCCCCTGTCTCCCTGGGCAACCAGAGGAGGCCTGGCATCTACTTAGGTGGCAACCACCATGGAACAGATCTGGGAAGGAAACATAGGCCCTATGAGTAAAGGGTTTGCCTGAGGTGATATGGCCTGGGTAGAGCGCAGGGACTAGAAATGCATGGGCAGAGCTGGGAAGTTCCGAGGGTGGGGCTGAACAAGAGGACTGCTTTACTGAGCCTAAGATGCACCCAGCCCTCAGGAGATTGTCAGCCTATAGACAAAGGAAGACAGGAGACTAGAACTGACATGTAACCGAATACAAACCTGCAGGAGAAAAGACTGGGCCTAAGGCTCAGGCTCTAGGAACTCAAAACAGCTTCTCTTCTGCAGGTGAATTTAGCAGGGATAGAAACAAATTCCCGCAAAGTTGTTCTGTTCTGTTCTGTCAGTAACATCAATCAGCGGTAGGACTGAAACTGAGTGAACAACCCCCAGCCTCCATCAAGTGCCCGAGGTTGTCAGGCCTCACCTCCGCCTGCTAGATAGAGGCAGAGTGCAGTGGCCCGGTTGAGTAGAAATAGATTTCCTTGTGATTCAGGCAGGTAAAAACCCCTGGAGTATCTGGTAACTATAGGCAACCAGGTCACAGCCCTGAAGGGCTAGTAGTGACTGGGTGTGACAGAGGTGCAAGGTGAGGAAGGAGGCATCAACCTTCCCAGACTGATCTATTTTCTGGGTGGGTCCTCCTTACTCCACAGAGCACCAGAGAAAGCCATATCTCAGTAGTCACCAGACCCCTGTGATCCAATTGCCAGAGAACTTTTAAACTCTCCCACCTGAGACAGGAGCGGACTGAAACAATTGATTTGGACCTTTTCTAACTGAGCCAATCGCCCAAAGACTATTCAGATGGTGCACTGGGTGTGTGGTTGTAGGAAGATTTGATTTTCCTTTTCCAATTATTCCCTGTGGGGGGTGGGGTGACTTAATTTCTGGTATTTCTCCACAACTGAGGCTTCAACTGAGATAACTATTTCCCTAGGGTCAAACAGAGATAAGCTGAAAACAAAACAGAACCACTTAGCCCCACCACACCAAACAGGTCCCCAGTTTCTCAGGCCATAGTACTGTACGGGTCCTTGAAAAAGCTCCAGGGGAAAAATCAAATGATGTAAAACAGTCATGGGGTGGAATCAGTGGAAAAACTCTGGTAACATGAATAACCAGAATAGATCAACACCCCCCCCCCCACCCCAAGGAAAGATATGGCAGAGGTAACTGAAGATCCCATTCATAAACAGCTGGCCGAGATGTCAGAAATTGAATTCAGAATTTGGATTGCAAACAAGATTAACAGAATGGAGAAAAAATTGGAATTAGAAATTTGAGGAGCAATTCAAAAGTCAGAATTAGAAATTCAAGGAGAAATTCAAAAGTTGTCTCAAGAATTTAATGAATTTAAAGACAAAACCACCAAAGATTTTGATGCACTAAAGCAATAATTTTCAGCCCTCAAAGATCTGAAAAATATAGTAGAATCCCTCAGTAACAGAGTGGAGCAAGCAGAAGAAAGGATATCTGACATTGAAGACAAAGCCTTTGAACACTCTCAAACTCTCAAAGAGGAAGAGAAATGGAGAGCAAAAATGGGTCATTCTCTCAGAGAGCTCTGGGATAATTCGAAGAAGGTTATTATCTGCCTCATTGGAATCCCTGAAAGTGATGAAGTGGCCTTGCAAGGCACAGAGGCCTTTCTCCATCAAATTATGAAAGAGAATTTTCCAGACATGTTAAGAGATTCTGAAATTCAGGTAGCAGACAGTTTCAGAACCCCAGCACAACTCAATCCGAATAAGACATCCTCCAGGCATAGCATAATTAACTTTACTAAAGTTAATATGAAGGAGAAAATTCTGAAAGCAGCCCGACATAAGAAATCCATTACCTACAAAGGGAAGAATATTAGAATGACTGCAGATCTCTCTGCTGAAACTTTTCAAGCCAGAAGAGGGTGGTCAATGACTTTTAATCTCCTAAAGCAAAATAACTTTCAACCCTGGATCCTGTATCCAGCTAAACTGAGTTTCATTTATGATGGAGAAATTAAATACTTTAATGACATTCGTATGTTAAAGAAATTTGCCAAAACCAAACCAGCTCTTCAGGATATTCTCAGACCTATCCTCCATAATGACCAGCCCAATCCTCTACCACAAAAGTAAACTCACTCAGAAACTTTTGATCAAACTCCAACTTCCACAGTGGCGAAAGGATTAATAATGTCCACTGGACTTTTGAAAAACTCGATACCCAAAATTTTACCAGACTTATCAATATTCTCCATTAATGTG
>CAUYPK010061857.1:0-24537 GCA_963574355.1 Loris lydekkerianus
TCAGGATTTATAAACATTTATTTACAAGACTTTACTGCCTTAAATGGGGTTTTCACTTAATTAAATGTGCCATTAAATATTGTGGGTTAAATAGTTCAGTGGAATACAGTTCAGTTCAGCCGCCTACCTCTTCAGCTAAGCCGCCTCAAGCAGACGGCAGAAGACGACTGGAGATTACATGCATTTGATTAGGTGTGCACGCACCAAATCAAATAACCGGTATGACCCAAGTATAAGCTGAGTTCGGGTTTTTCGGCACAAATTTTCAGCACAAAAACTCGGCTTATACTCGAGTATATACGGTATCTAAACTCTCTTAGAAAATAGGGTTATCATTCTAATTTCCCCCTGTGGTCACAGTAAATAAATATTTTCTCTTATTAATGTGCCCTTGTGGGGGCTAGAGGTCCTGGCTCCCCACACCCAGTTGACCTGGTTTGATTACTCTGCTGAACTAGAAAGTTCAACTGAGGCACAGTAGGAATCAAAAGCAAAAGTGAGTGGAAATTGAAAATAAAACTGGAACAGCCCAGGCAACGTGAGTAGAGAGAAAAAGTAACTTGTTACACTGTAACAAGTTTCAGTGTAACAAAGATAAATTTTATTTAAGAACAAAGAGAAACTTTGAACTTTCAAAGAAGGTTGAAAGGGGGTCCTTTTCATGAAAGAAAAGAAGCAAGAGAGAAGCACACAGGGGCAGTTTGGAGGTGTAAATTGGTCTTCTCTCAGTTTGAAATAGGTTGTAAGTCTTTCATTGGACTCCTTCCAGTCCACCAGGCATTATTGTCCTTTTCTATTGGTCATTGATTATTGTCCTCTGCTATTGGTCATTGATTACCCAAGGTACCTCTTGCCCAATTTATTTTTCCTTTTTTGTGAGGAATGTTGAGTGGCGAATGATCCTATGGGTCCTCCGCCCTCCAGGCTTCCTTCCATCCCCCTTGAATCCTCTTTCTTTGTGTCCCTTCTCATGCCTTGATTGTGAGTTGATCATTCTGGAAATTTTTGGGCAAAAAGGCAAGTTTTTCTTACCCCCACTCTAGCTTAAGAGATAAAAACATTAGAAATATACTTAAAGTTTTCTCTGTTATTGCCCCATCCCCAATCACATTGTCCTCTTTCCCTACCACAAGAGCTCACTGTCTATATCTGTCTAGGACGTCATCTGCTCCTTGTGAGAAACTTCCCTGGTTAGCTTAGCTTTACCTAAAGGTCTCTAATAGGCGTACAGTTCCAAGAGTCTGGATGTGTCCTTCTGAGTTGTGACATTATAAACATTATAGGTTCGAGGTCCTATAATTTTGCTTTACTGTAGGTGGTAAGGATAGTCTTTCTCTGATGTTATTCTTAGAAGACCATATCTCTGGATTCTAGATTGTGATGGGTCTGATTGTCCTCAGTCAATGGGTCATCCATGAAAATATTTCTTTGAAAGAAAATCTTTCTAATGAACATATACTTTTTGCATAATGTATTAAAACCTCGCAACGTTTAGTCACATCAGAGTTTAGTAGTGGAAGATATATGAGGTTCTGTTATTAGGTGCATAGGCTTTCCAATGACTATTTTATAAGGAGTTAACTTATGGTTTCTATTAGATGTGAATCTGCAGTACCTTTGATCAAGGCAATCCATTTAACTTGGTTAGCTTTGCCTAATTCTATTGTACCTGTAATACCTTATTAAACTATTTTACAACTTGTACAGTGAAACAAATGCCTCTATCATTGGAGATCTCTCCAGGAATGTTCCATGAGGAAAACACATTTCATAATAACCTTTCAGCTAATATAACATCAGCCTTCTTGCAAGGGGAAACTTCTATACAACTAAAAAACGTGCACTGAAAATGAGAATTGAATAAAATCCCTTTATAAATATTCAAATAGTCCATCAGGTAGCAAAAAATACATGAAGTTTTGATTATCTTCCCAGGATTAAGGGTTCAGCTAACCAAACATTTTCATAAATATTTTAGCAATTTAGAGCAGTTATCATATCTATATCTTTATATAAAATTTAGATTATTTTACATCTTCTATGATGAGTTATGGAATGCTGAACTTTTAGTAATGGAAGCTTTGAAGACTCAGAAAGGACCAGGTGGATGTCGAGGTTCTCTATGAGTCTATGCTTAACATTGGACTTCTATCTTCTTAAATATCAATTTTATTTTTTCAATTCAGCCAAATAGTACAGTTTCTTAGCTATGGGTTATCATAGGTAATTTGGCTTGGACCCTGGATTTCATTCAAATTGAATATCTAAATAGTTTCAATACTGGCTGATTTAGTGTGAAAATCTGAGAAAGTATTTGCTTGCTATTAGATTAATTTTTGTCTTGCTTAGATAAGCAGTTTTATAAATGAGTTAGTCTCTTTGTTAGAGTTCTGAGAATTATTACTCGGTCCAAATGATGTGATACTAAAGTTATCAGAAATCTGTTTTCAGGAGTGATTGGCAGGGTCCTTTTCATGAACCTACTCTGAAGACCCAGTGCTGTAGGATTTTACTTCCTTGTGAAGAGTTTTCAGAAACTAGATCAGAATTAGGAAATTAACTACAAACAACTTAAAATGGGTGTAAAGACAAAATTGACAGGAAAATTTAGTCATTTGTAGTGGCCTATACTAATTTAGCGTAATGACCATAATTATGAGTGCTAGCATATACCCAGACATATTAGGAATCTCATATAATTTGGGAACATATATTAATAACGTGTTCCTTCTTCTACTCCTCTACCAAACTATATTACCTATTGGCATTTGATCCAGTTATATTTGCTATACACTATTTGGAAATTCATAATACTTCATTCATGATAACTTTCTGAATGTGAAATATCTCATACATGGAATTGCTAATAAGGCACAGCATTGCTAATAAGGCACATAGTTAAGGTAAATGCTATTAGATGGTTTTGATCAGGGAAAACATGAATTAAATTTTGAGGTAAATATATGAGAGACAGGCTCTAGGATTGAGAAATGTGATATATTAAAGGAAAAAAAAAACTAAAGAAATGATAGGTAGCAAATAGAAGGAGAAAGATAGCAAATCATGTGTCTTTTGTGGGTATCAATATTTTCTGCATGTGATAAACATTCTTTACAGTTTTCCCTAGGCTATTACTAAGGCTCTATTATATTTAGAACATTTGTCTAGATAGATTTTCAGGAAAATTGATGTTGATTACTGGCTTTCTTCTTCTTTGCTACACAAACAATAATAAATCATGAATAATGGAAGTCTAAAAATGAAAAGTAAACCCACACAATGTTTTCTCATTCTTGTCCATATGCATGTACAATTTTGCATAATTGTAATTATAGTGCTTTCTGGTTTTTCTCTCTGCATTTCTATATCTCTGCATTTTTCTTGTTTTTCAATGTCATCATCATTTTTGGTGGCTTCATTTTCATCTACCTTTATGTTATAGAATCCTTTACTTAACCCTCCCTGTGTTACTGGTGGACATTTAAGCCACTAACAGGTTTTCATTTTGTAAGAAATGCTATTGTTTGCCCATATGCCATCGTTTCCCCCTTTTTCCTTTATTACAGAAGCCCAGTTTTGTACACATGTACATCCATCTCCAGTGTGACTCAAGGGAAGATGGGTTTTGTTCTCATCTGGGTAGACAAAGCCATTCAGTACCTGGCATTCCTCTGGTGACTGTCATGCTCTGGGGCAGCTTAGACTGATGCAATCAGGCGAAGTCTGGGTCCCAGTGTGTCACCTACTAAGCATATGACTTTGGGAATGATATTTAATTATTCTAGGTCTTTTTCTTCATCTGGAAATTAAAATTGGTTATAGTACATATACAAAGGGTTGTTTGTAGTATGAATGAGTGAATATATCTTGTTTTAAATATACTTATAAATGCTTAACACAGTGCTGACACATGGCAAATGCTCAGTATTGTCAGCTGTACTTATCAGAGTTCTGTCCCTTGAATAGTATAAGGTCATCAGAAAACAGCTTAAGACAGGATCTCGTCTGTAGTCAGCACAGAGCTGATCTGTGTGTGCCTGTGTGTCTAGATGCGAGAACTGTGACTATGGTCCATTAGCACTTTAGACTTGGCACCATTATTTATTCCACGTGACATACAAGATCCAGAAAAGTAGAGTGGAATTGCTAGGCAAAAATCGCTAGGCAAAAAAAAAAAATCGCTAGGCAAAAATCGCTAGGCAAAAAAAAAAAAAAAGTTTTTTCCTATTGCTCTAACCTCAATATTTTTTCTTATAAAGACTGTAAGATAGCAACTGAGGTACCTCCTTAGTTGTCTATTCATCTATTTAGTATTCACAAAAAAACTAAGTATAATAGCACTTTTCAAGTGCCAGGCATTGTTGTAGCTTCTGAGAAATTCAGAGATGAAAACAGATTGGGTTTTATTCTAAATGTGAAGGGAAGCTTTATTTAAGAAGGATCACTCTGACTGCTCTATGGAAACGAATCTATCGAGAGATCAAGAAGAAAGCCGAGAAAGCAGGTAGAAGGCTGGCGAGGGCTGATAGTGGCCTGGAAAGGAATGACAGCAGGAGAGGAGGTAAGAAGTTGATATGATTCATAATACATTCTCTTTGTTAAAATTGTAAACATTGTACATGAGTATAGTAAGTAAGGAGTGAAAATGCTCTCCCTATACCTCTGTCCCATACCCAGGCCTCCAAGGCCAGTCCTTTCCGAGGTAACTGTTGTGAAAAGTTTAGTGTGCAGGTGTCGCCAAACCATTTCCCATGCCATTATAAATGGTTTTATGCCTGTATAAAATAAGATTTTTTTTCAACGTTTTTTCCTTATTCTACATTGCTGCCTCCTTTCCTAGAGCTGACAGAAGACTTAATAATGATATAGGACTCTTCAGAAATAAACCATTTCACAACTGACATTTGGTATAAATAGTTTGTTAAGACAAGCAAGCAAACAAATAACATCAGCATAGATAAAATTCATATTTGGTCAAGAGAGTACTTTTTCCCAGGATTTAAATGACTGTTTTATCCCCTTTTCTCTACTTCAGGAAGAAAACCAGTAGAGGGCGCTGATAACCCTGCACATGAAAGAAAGCTAATGGAAAGATGACAAAAAGTGGAACAGGATTTAGGACAAGGATTATCGCACAGCACAGCTACAGAAACTTAGTTTTTCTTGTTTTGTCAGTTTTTTTTTTTTTTTAAGTAAAACTATTTGTTACAAATTCTCCTTTAGCAGAGTTGAATCTGGGCTTCCAAAAAATATTCTAAGGTGCACAGTAACTACTTTTGGTAGAATGTGATTAGTTGTTAATAGCATTTTTGTTTTTAACCTAATTATATATTATTTTATCTGATTCAAAATGTTTTACACTGAAATTATTCAGGTAGGTGGAAGTTGGTTCGAAATAGGCTTGATCAACTGAACTGTATTTTCACTTGATTTGACTTTTCAATTGTATATATGTATGCGTTTGTATATGTACATTCAAAGTTTTAAATGATTTTCAAAACATTTAGACCTGTATTTGTCATGGGCATGTAAAATGTCTGTGAATAACAAATATAGTTTGTAGTCATTATTTGTTTCTGTTGTTAAAACCCTATATTGATGTAAATCTTGAATTTGGCTTACCACCAAAATGTTAAGTAAGCAGAAATACTCTAGGATTAAAGTATTTCTGTATTTATTTATTGCCAGGGGCAAATTTGGTCTTTGGAACAGCTGTAGGAACTGACTCGTAAGCAAACTGCAATGTCAAGTGATGGAGTCCTACAAGAACAACATATTATCTTATCTAAGTTTTACCATGTGCAATTTAATACCAGCACACTTTGAAGATAATTTTACTTACTAACACCACTAAAATTAATTACTCTCTACATTTTTCAAAGCCTATATTCAATTGGTGAGCACTATTTCATATGATGGATATCTTTGTGCCCTAACAGTCAATTCATCACCAGGAAATATGGTATTTTACCTATGCGTAAGGGTAATGGGATGTCATCATTAGCTACTAGAAACATTAATTTCGGTGTCTCCAACGAGGTATTACATAGCTTCAAAACAAGAGCAAATACATTTTCACAGAAATATGGAAGAGTTCATTTTCAAGACACTTTACACTTTTGCACTTGGAGGAGTCTGTGGAAATGGTTAGCCTTAGATCACAGAAAGCTGCGTTCTACTTCACCATGACTAGCTTTGAAGAATGCTAAATATATTCCGTCATTCATGACGACAGTAGGGCCACAGACCCAGTGACATTTGAATCGGGGTATTAGTTTTCCGTTCTTTGATGATTTAATGAGCAAAACTGCAACAACCTGCACATTTTTCTTGGCTTACTTCCTTCATAGTAAAACTGTAATGGGATATGGCAGTTCATGGCTTTCTGCCTCTGGATGGCAGTAACTCCTGCTTAAATGTTCATGACCCTTAACTGTAATATTCTAAAGTAAGGATTTCCTGTCCTTTGTCAGTTTTCTGTCCAAAGAAAACACTAATTTTACTTAGTCTGAATACACACACACACACACACACACTTTGAAAACTAAGTACAAGCATGGAGTCTGTTTAATGTTAAAAGTTGATAGCATAAACCCCGGGATAAAAGGAAAATGAGGACGCAAAGAGCTAACCTAAAAAAAAAAAAAAAAAAAAATTGGCATTTGGATATTTCCATATGTTTATATGTGATTCATTTTCCTTCTTACATAAATTAACAAATGCTGCTGAGCCAACCATATTTCTTACCTCGAGACAACGAGGCATTGCAAAGACTCTAGGAATATGTCCAGGCTTTGGAAATAAGCATGTCTACCACTAAAATTATGTGCTCTGATTAATATAGTCCATCTGGATTTTCTGACTGTGACTTTTCATAGACACAAAGAATTAAAGAGCTTAAACATTAAATAAAATGAAATGCACACATGTTAAATGTAGTTCACTAACCTCTCTATGCAGTGGCTACTGCAATACCATAAATTGACATCTGGATTGGGCTGTGGGCTGTAATTTATTATCTCTAATATTTTTCTGGTCCTCCTTCTACTTGTCATTTTAAATCTACTATTCTTTTCCTACGAGTCCTTGATTCCCCACCTCAGTCCCAGACACCCTTGTGCTGCTCACCCCCTCAGATCATCTGTATTTAAAAGCTCTATTTAGACATTCTTTCCAGATCTTTTCTTCTATTTTGAGGTTGTACGGGTCTACTGAAGAAGTGCTTCTGCTGCCTATTCACCTTTATAGGTTGCGTAGCCTCCTGACAAATCCACACAGCTTCCAGGTTGAGGAAGAAGAATGGAACAACCAGTAAGAACATTACTGGGAAAATATTGCTTTAATACCTTTGGGCATTCTTTCTCTTTTTAACAAATGTCTCTCTGATAATTTAAGGGTTTTTGAAAGTGATACATTAAGACCAAAATCTGTTGCATAAGCTATGTTCCTGGGCATGTCAACTTTTGGTGTCTAATTGAAGTGACATTAAGTTCTGATGGCTTCATAATAGCTACCTTCAAATCATTGTCAAGTTAGCAGACTTTACTATGTGCTCATGCATGTCATTCTTCATAACTCAAATAATGAATGCAATTCCCATGGATTCTGGATGATAACTTTTTAAAATAAATATTATTACAATGATTTTTTTCCCCCCCTTAAATGGAATGGTGTCTGGATAAGGCTGAGAGTTGGGTTTCCTTTGGCCAAGAATGGAGAATCTTTACTCAAAGTAAATATAGGCACAGATAGCTTGAACAAAAAAAGGCCAAAACTATGAAAGATTTCATAACCTTGGTAAAAAATGTCAAGAAGAGAAGTCAGAGTCACTAACTCCAGTAATGTTAGGAGAAAGTATGGAATCCTGGATATGAAACTTAGAATCTGGGGTCAAGTTCACAGGAATGAATGTAAGAGCAAATTGGAAGACATCTTGAAGGGTGACTTCCTGGAGAAACCTCCTTTTATGCTTTTATTAGGTGGCAGGTGTAAGTATTTGTGCATGTGTAGTAGGGCCATAGCTTGCATATACATAGAGTGGTTCTTATCAGAGACCAAAATATAGCTGTGATTCTAGGGAGTTATTATATCTGGCATCATCTGGCTTGGGTTACTTGTAGTGTATAATGATGGCCTTACCCTAAACACATCAAGAGCTGACCACATTGCTAATGTAAGTAATGTCATGGCTAAACTCCAAAATTCTGAAGCTTTGTGTCTGAGTGGGTCCGTGCCTTTAATAACTATCAATCTGCTCATTTCTTAAACGATAAGGTGCCTTTTAAAAGTGTCCAGACAGTGTGTTTTTAGTCAGTGGAATTATTCTGAGTTTCATTTTTGTCCTTCATATCTGGGTCCTCAATTGTTTGTTTTCCATGGTTTTCATTCTTTTGGTTTGTTATTACTCATTTAACAAATATATATTGAGTCCTTAAAAAAAGACAAAGAATTGGGAAAATCCTTCCATCATGACACTTACAGTTTGGGGATAGATACAGACAGACAAAATAATTACAAATCAGAGGGATAAAATCTAGACTGGAGTACAAACAGTGCCATGGGATGTCTAGCAGGGACATCCCATGTAGACTGGGGGGGTGTTGGGGAGGTCAGTGAAATGGTGCTTGAGTTTGTATCTGTTGTCTATGGTCAAAGTGGTCAAAGTTGAAGCCATCCTGATGAAAGGAGGATAGAATACCAGGCAGACAAAATAGCATATTCAAAGAACTGGAATTTAGAAATAGATAACATTGACTATACTTGCTGAAGCAGATGCTAAGATAGAATTAGAAGTGCAAAGGATTTGTTGGGGGAAGTGATTGTGAAGGTTAAAGGGGAGAGGATGAAGGAGTGGTAGGGGAGCGTCTCAGAGCTTCATGTAAGTGTATTATAATGGGAGACAAGAAAGGAGAATAAAATGAGGGGACTCTTAAGTTGCAGTATAGTTCTGAGACTGTCTTGGTTAGACCTATGGGGAGCTCTGGAGAAAAATTACTTGGTAGAAGAGTCCCACTGAGGGGCAGAGATGGTCAGGCTCCAGTGCTCCCTGCACCTGATGCTCAGTCATTGCCTAGGAATAACCCAGGGATAGTGGGGCTGTAGAGTGGATCCTGTGGTGTATCCCTAAGGTATAGCTGTTGGAGTATGTGAACTAACTACATATACTCCTCATAACAGATTCTCTCTTGAAGGGGGATGAGAGGGGCATAGCCCATGGCTCCTCAATAGACATTTTTCACTGATTGTACCATATCTACATGCATGCATAGACCATGGAAAGACCTAAGAAAGAGAGGTGGCTATGAAGAAATATATCCTCCATCCCTGCACTTTGTCCACTATCCATTCTAACTTCTCCCCAAATTCAGCCGTCAGGCTGAGATCTGCAGGTCTTGTGCCTTAGTTGATGGTGTGTAATCTAAGCCCTCATTCCTGATGGGTCTATTCCTGGTAATGATAACCTCTCTTAGGTCAGGGATGTTGCACATTCACAGTTCTAGTTGAGCAAGTGAGTGGATCATCCTACGGAAATCAAAGTGGATCACCTGGGTTCCAACTGTTGTCCTCTTTTTACCCATTGAGTGAAAGAAGCACTACATTCTGATTATAATCAAAATCAAATGCTCCGGCACAATTGTAACTTCTCTTCTTGTCTGTTGGTCCATGAACACAATGAGTCCAGAGTACTAAGGATGCATTTATGCTTTGTAGTTCAATGGGGGTGCCTGGTGTGTTCCTTGGCAACAGTGAGCTCCTTTGAAGATCACAACTTCTCAACTAAAGTTATGGATATAGGAAACACAAAGTCTATCAGTGGATCCTTACAAATAATGTTAAATAAGGATACTTGAGCTTCTACCCCTTGGTTTCCTGACCTGTGTATTCTTCCTATTGGACAGCACCACAGTGAGGTTCTTTATTACAGTATGTATTGTGAATCCTGGAATCTAACTTAATCTCTACAAATTATTACTTCTAAGTTGCTGCTTCAGTCGTATTTTCAACAGAAACTTTCAGTGCTATATGAGGTAGACTGTTTCTAGATGGTGCAGTAAACAATTTGAGTGGTGGATCCCATGATCATGTGTATGCCCTGATATCTCGTTCACTGTGCAGTGGGTCCCTTGCCAGATAATACATTTTGTGGGATTCCATGGCTGGTAATCACATACTTAAGCCTTCAGATGATAGTGATGGCTGAGGTTTTATGAACAATAAAGGCAAAACCATACCCAGCACATACCCTATAAGTACTACCCAATGTCTTTTCCAAGATGGAAGGGGACCAATGCAGTCACTGATCACCAAGAGGCCAGCTGATTTTCTCAAGTCATAGCATAATATTGAGGATGAAAAGTTGATTCTATGGTTGGAAAGTTGGACCTTCAGAGATAGCAGTGGTTAGGTTGGTCTTAGGATTTGGAAGTTCATGCTGTTGAGCCCCAGCATGACCTCCACTTGCTTCGTCATGTCCATTCCTTTTACTTTCCCCTGTGCTAGTTCTGTGGTTGCCAGTGACAATGGCTGGTTAATAGTAACTGGATGAATTATCTTTTTGGTTATTTAGTGCCCTTTCCTGATCTGTTCTTTCTGATGGGCAATAAAATACAACACAGAGATCTTCATACCTGTTCCCCCTTCCATATGCCCCTACCAGATCTTCCAGATCTTCCTTCTATATCTATGATCGGACCATTGGGCAATTGATAACTGCCAAGAAGATGTGTATAAACACTGCCTACTTTCCCTTCCATACAGCATGAATGACCAGATATACCACTTTCTCATCTACCTACTAGGAAGATTTTCTTTTTCTGCTTTCCTTCCATACTACCCATAATTATGGATGGAAGGAAGTCATTATGCATCATTGGCTTTTACTCACTTACCTGGCCAATTGATACATCAACAAAGCCTGGGTCTTTCCCATTCTACTTCAGCTGGTACTATGCACCCCCTCTTTATGGCCTTGGGTGCA
Organism: Loris lydekkerianus; assembly: GCA_963574355.1. NCBI lineage: Eukaryota > Metazoa > Chordata > Mammalia > Primates > Lorisidae > Loris > Loris lydekkerianus. Next base: position 10,979 of record CAUYPK010061857.1, read on the forward strand.
AAGAGAGGGAGGTGTGCTGGTGCAACTGTAGGACATGACATGAGTATACTGATAGCTTATGCAGTGTATTATTACACTCTGGCTGTACTTTGGTTAAATTCCAGATACAACATTTTAGTTTTACAATAGACTGATGTGTTCATTCAATTGTATAGGTATTTGGGTTCAAATAAATTCACCTCACAATGAGAAGTTCCATCATGGTTATTTAGCACCTCATAGCTAAGTAAGTGTTCTATCAATGACTGAAAGTATGTACACAGAAGGTATTTTTCAAAAAGCATTTAATTTTCCAATGCAGATGGTTTTACCTTTCTCCACAAACACATTGTTCTTTCAGTAGTGCTTGCCATAGTTCTCACATTGCATCTTTCCCCACTATTAACACATCCAGCACCACTGTATCCGCCACATTGGAGGTTCCAAAAGTGGCAGAGCTGCTTACACCACAGCTTGAGTCCACTTCAAACTATCAGCCTTCCATGTTACATGGTATAGGGGTATGGAGCAATATTATTAATACTCACATATTCTTTTTTTTATTGTTGGGGATTCATTGAGGGTACATAAACCAGGTTACGCTGATTGCATTTGTTAGGTAAAGTCCCTCTTGCAATCGTGTCTTGCCCCCAAAAGGTGTGGCACACACCAAGGCCCCACCTCCCTCCCTCCTTCTTTCTCTCTCTGCTCTCCTCTTTCCCCACCCCCACCGTGGCCTTAATTGTCATTAATTGTCCTCATATCAAAATTGAGTGCATAGGATTCATGCTTCTCCATTCTTATGATGCAATACTCATATATTCTTATAGTAAAATGTGTTACCTCAAAATCTGAAAAGGTCTGTGAGACAATGGACTCCCTTCTTTGCACAGGGAATGTAAGATGTGACTACTGGATCCCTAAAAATTTTACTGAAGAGATAGTTTCCTGAATCATAATAGGTTTTCTCTCCTGCCTTCTAGCCAAATACAATTTGCTAATGCCTATAGCCTACTAGCACCTCTTACTCATCCTTTCCAATCAACCAGATATTATTTGATACAAGGGACCAGGGTCTCTAAATAGTTTATGTATCTTAAGAATTATTATAAAAGTGTGCAATATAGATTTAGCACAGCATTGTGACAAAACCATAAGCAAATACTATTGTTTGTTCAATGTGAATGTAAATTGTTTTGAATTCTCTATTCTGTTTGAAATAAAAGCAAAATTAATGGGCTCATCTCATATACTTAATCATATACCTGGAACTTCATAAAACTGGCATGGCAGCTACATGTATGATTGGAGCTAATGCTGGTGGGTTGAGCTAGAAATAGTCCAGAGCCATTCTCCAAGGTCTATTGGATTTCTGTTGGAAATAGTGAAGATAAGATAAAGACTATTGCCCTTATATATTTTGTTTTTTCAGTGGTGGCTCTAATTTTTGCCATCCACATGGAATGAAATATTTTTTACTTATTTACTTAGCTAAAGTGGGAAAGATTTTGAGGGTTTTTCACTTAGTCTTCCCCAGTGTGATAATTTTTAATTCTTTTGGGTTGATAACTAAGGCTTGCTTTGATTTCATTTTACTCTTGAACGTTTTTTCCCCATCATCACATGCTTCAAACATTAGGAAAAAAAATTGTCAGGTATTCTACCCAGATTCCTACAAAATCACATTACCTCTTGCTTCTGTACCTCAGGCTGAACAGCATAAGAATATACATAATTCCTCATTTAGGTCTTCAAGTATTTTTCTTAGTCCTCTGAATAAAGTTACAGGTGTATTAATATTCTATGTCTGCTGCAGAAATCAGAGGTTAATTCCAATGATGTATCCTTCTCCTTATGATTTTAACCTCCAGAACCAGACTTGATAGTGTGTGCAGGTATAGGTATTTAATTAGATCATTGAGATGCCTAGCTTATGTGTGTTTAAGAGAATAGAGATGTTTCATAGATGTCTAGGCCAGTTCATGTACAGTACAGGGAAATAGTGTGTCAAATGCAATGCTCCATCTCTTTTCTACTTGTAAATCAGCAGTATTTACTATACTACTTTGCTATACTATAAAAGTATATAATCATGTGGTGTCATCTGGATAATGTGTTAATATACTGCATTTTATTGATGTCCCATAATTCTTTGATGAGAGTAATTCTTGAATATGTGCTATTATAGATATTTTCATCATGTTGAGAAAGTTTTCTTCTATTCTTACATTTTGAGAGGTTTTCTTTTTAAATCAAGACTGCATTTGGGGTTTTGTCAAATGTTTTTCTGTCTGTTAGAATGATTACATTTTTTTCTTTTGTAGTTTGTTAACATGGTGCATTGCATTGATTAATTTTTATATATGAAAACTATTTTTAAATTTCTGGGATAAATCTCACTTGGTCATAATTTATTATCCTTTTTACATATGCTTGGTTCTAATTTCCTATAACTTTGTAAAGAATTTTTGCATCTTAAGTCATTAGGGATATTTGTCTGTACTTTTAATTTCTTATCTCTTTGCAGGTTTTGATAACAAAATAATTCTGTGTCCTTATAATTAACTGAGAAGAATTTCTTACTCTGAAAGTTTTTGGAAGAATTTATATAGAATTGGTATTATTTTTTTCTTTAAATCTTTTATATATTTCATCAATTAAGCCATCTGGGGTGGAGTTTTCTTTCTGAAAAAGTTTTAATGGTAAATTGAATTAGATAGATATGGACTTTATGGGTGATTTATATCTCATTGAGCAAACTTTAATAGTTTGTGTCTTTTGAAGTATTTGTTCATTTTATGTAACTTGCCAAATTTATTCAAAAAATTGTTCATGATATCTTCTTATTAATTGTTCATGATATCTTCTTTTCAATGTCTGTAGAACCTGTATGTATCTTTTTCATTCTGACATTATAAATTTATATGTTTTATTTTCCTAGTCATTTGGCTAGCTTATTTATTAATATTATTTATATTCTGAAAGAACAGCTTTTATTTTTCCCATTGACTTTCTCTATTTTTTCTTCTTAAATCTCATTGATTTCCATTTTGATGGTTACCATTTCCTTTCTTTCTTCAACTTGCTGTTTAACTTTCTGTTCTTTGACTTTTAAAAATAAAAGCTTAGATCATTGAGATATTTTTTCTTTTCTAATAAAAGCATCAAATGATATAAATTGATCACTAAGTAATTTTTTAGTAGCATCTCAAAATTTTTGATATCTTGTATTTGCATTTTCATTTAATTAAAAAATAGTTATTTCTCTGGAAACTTCTTTTACACATGATTATTTACAAGTGTGTTCTGAAGAAATAATGGCTATATTTTCTCTAAACTTTATAAAAACAGTAAACCCACCAATCCCAAAATATCAATGAACCTAAAGGCAATATGAAGAGAAAAATGTAATAAAAAAAAAAAAAACTAAGACAACTACTCCAGAGTAAATTATAATCAAATTTCCCCAATTGACCAGGAATAAAGAGAAAATCTTAAAAGCAGCCATAAAAAAAGAAACTTACTTAACAGAATTTGGAAAAGAAGGATAGCAGATTTTTCATCAGAAATAGTATACAAATGAAGCAAGCATGTAACATTTTAACATACTGATACAAAAATAATTGTCAACTTAAGATTCTATATCCAGCAAAAAAAATCTTTCAAAATTACATACATTCTAACACAAAAAATGAAAGAATTTGTTACAACTAGACCCACACTATAAGAAATGTCAGAGTTTGTGTCTTTAAAAACAGGTTTTGTTCATTGATTTTTATCTGTTTATTTGTATCTTCATGGGGAGAGTTAAGATAGTCCACAAGAAACACTTTTAATTTTGAATTACTATCAAGCTATAGTATTCAAGACAATGTGGTATTTTTTAAAAAATAGACACATATATCTTTGGAACAGAATAGAGAGTCCAGAAAAAAACCAACACAAATCTGGTCGATTGATACTTATAATTAGCCTTTTAATAAAAATGTTTGCTGAGTCCTGGTTTATAGTAATTGGTTTCTATAAAGATTAGACTAGTGAATTACATGAATATATGATGGGGATTGTCTCACATCCTTTTAACTAATACACTAGTCCAATTCAATTCCAGTTTTAACAATTGGACCATTATCTTGTTTTAGAGGCTGACTGTTCTCCATTTACCAGCAGAGATGGGGAATTCATTGTTATCTAGGTAGTGAATGATTTAAGTCCAGACCTCAACTCCTAATATCAACCATCTCAGCATGGGATCTCTAAAAAAATGCTTAGATAGTTTGGGCTAAAAAATGTAAATATTTATACCCATGAAAGTGAGAAAGAGAAAACTGGATTAAGTAGTGATATAATTAGAACTGTGATATGGACCCAACAAAGTTTTAACCTTCCTAGTTAGAAACTTTCGAGCATTACTAACCCATGTTATTCTGTATTGGTCTAAACTAGCAGGGCCTTTATATTACTGTACAATTTAGGCACTGGATATTGGTTGTATCAGGAAGAAACAATATAATAAGCTTAGCCATTAAACTAGGCAAAGTAAAAAAAAAAAAACAAAACACTAAAGAAAAAGAATAGGCAAAGCCACAATGGTGTGGGAAAGCATGGCATTTTTAGGTGACTACAAACATTTCTGTGTTGCTAAGTTATACAGCCTTAGGCAGAAAGATGCTGGATATTTGACTACAAAGTTAGGTAAAGGGCATGCCATAAAAGACTTGCGCATACAAAGCTAATGAGTTTGAAATAATAATTATAATATAATTTTTGTTAAGTTATTTCTGTGTGCCTTGTGTTTTTTTTATATTGTTCTCATTTATTCCTGAGAATGCCAAGATACTGGCAATTCACACATCAGGAACTAGGCGTAAAGAGTATAAGTAATGCCAAAGATCACATATTAAATATTAATACATAAAAGAAAAGGTCCAGGATTTGAACTTCTTTTCATTTAAATCCCATTTTATATCACAAAGACATTCATTAACTAACTGGAATCATGTAGATCACATAGTCAGATTTTCATTTTAGAAAGATAATTCTATGGGGAAAAATACATGTATGAAGTAGATTAATAAATGTTAGTGATAAGAAGACTGGACAAGAGACTGTTACAAATGTCCAGGTGACAGATGATGAGAGCCTGTCCAAAGGCAATAAGAAGGGGGATGGAGTTTTAAAAAATTCTGAAGTAAAATTATTAAAACATTAATAATGATTGAGAGTGGAATTTTCAGAGATGAAGAAACTAGGAAAGACTCTAGATTTCTCTTTGGGGGGACATTATGAATGGAGGTGCTCCCAGTGGCAACTATCCTTTTGGGTAAAATTATCTGTGTATATGTGTGTTTCCTCCATTAGAACACTGTCAGATTTTATTTATGCATGCCAGCACATAGTATGATATTTGGCTTGATATTGGTCTGTAGGTCAGAATGAACTTTCTTGGTAATATTCTAATCACCAACGTCATAGCATGGAATTATTAGTTGAGTCAATATTGTTCAAGCATAATGAGCTTATTGAGGAATATAAAAAGCATTTATATGTCTTTATCATAATTTTCATTTTATGGAAGTATAATTTCTCTTTATTGAGGATTCCTACTTTTATCTCCCCCCCCCAGAATATCCTCTTTGAAACTAGTTTTGAAAGTTCATTTTTAGAAAATAATTATTTCTAAAATTAAAAAAAAAGAACTTATTTGATGTGAATTTTGATTTATAACTTAGCCAAGCAGTGAGTAAATTTAATGTAGGAGCAAGATTATGATACTTTAATACAGCAGAATCTTGATATAATGTATTTAAGGATCTTTTCCTGTTAGTTGTTTTCTAAATACAAACTAGGTCCTTTTAACATTTCAGTAACTAAACCCTCAAGCTCCATATGTCATATAATATATTCTGTCCTTTAGAGAGATGTTATAATATTTTTATTAGTTAAGCATCTAATTTTATAAGGAGCTTTAACTAGTTGTCTTATTTTATTTGTGTTGCTATAAGGGAATACTTGAGGCTGGTTTTTGAATTACTATATAAAGGAAAGAGGTTTATTTTGTTCATGGTCCTATAGGCTTTATAAGAACCATGTCACTGGCATCAGCCTCTGGTGAGGGCCTCCAGCTGCTCTATTCATGGTAGAAGGTGAAGTGAAGTTGGAATGTGTAGAGATCAGTGGGTGAGGGAGGAAGCAAGAGATGGAGGGAAGCACAAGGCTCTTTCTAACAACAAGCAATCCTTGGATTAAAGAACTCACTCATAACCTCCTCATCCCCTGGGAGCAATCAATCTATGGACAAGGGATCTACCTCTGTGACCCAAACTCCTCTCTCTAGGCCCCACCGCCATCATGGGGATAGAATTTCTACACAAGGTTTGGAGGAGTCAAGTATCCAAACCATAGCAACAGTACTTGCCACAGACACCTATAATTTCAACAGGAGAATTTTAAAGTGCTCAGTAAACATTTCCCACTCCCCCCCCCCCCAAAAAAAAAAGACTCATGAAAAGAGCCTAAACTTTGAAGTCAGATCCAATTTACATCTAACTTCAGTGCTATGGTCTATATATTAAAATTTTAACTCCCAATGTGATGGTATTAGGAAGTGGGGTTCTAAGGAGGTAATTACATGATGAGGGTGGAATCTTTAAGAATGGCATTAGTGCCTTTATAAAATAGATCCAAGGGAGCTCATTTACCCATTCCACCCTGTGAGAACACAACCCCTTCCACCCTGTGAGAACACAATCCCCTCCACACTGTGAGAACACAACCCCCTCCACCCTGTGAGAACACAACCCCCTCCACCCTGTGAGAACACAACCCCCTCCACCCTGTGACAACACAACCCCTTCCACCCTGTGAGAACACAATCCCCTCCACCCTGTGAGAACACAACCCCCTCCACCCTGTGAGAACACAACCCCCTCCACCCTGTGAGAACACAACCCCCTCTACCATGTGAGAACACAACCCCTTCCACCATGTGAGAATACAGCAAGAAGGGGCCATCTATGAAACAGGAAACCGTTTCTCACCAGATAGCAAATTTGCCAACCCTTTAAACTTCCAGACTCCAAAACTGTGAGAAACAAATTTCTGTTGTAAGCCACGTAGTCTATGGTATTTTTCTAGAAAAGACTGAATGGAGAAGGATATTTGGCCATTTGAAATTTTGATAACATAGTCATATAACTTCTCTGAGCCTCAGTTCCTTATTTACAAAATGAAGATAATAATACCTTGCAGGATTCTTACCATGATGGTGGATACTGATGCACATAATGTACCTGGCATATAACAGGCACTCAGTAATGGGAATTATTATTATTATTCATTATTACTACTTAATTTACTATTGCTTTTCCAAGTTTGAGTTATTGGCCTTATGACTTGGCGACATTGGTCCTCTGAATTCTTCCATTTGTATCTCAGCCAGTGTCTCTAAGGGATGTAAATTATGTTTTAATTCTAATGTTAAGTCCAGAGATGGAAGGAACCTTATCTATGTTACCTTCAGATAACCTCAAAGTCAACCCCTTCTTGGTCAGGCATTTTCTCAAACAACTGAGGGAGGAAAAAAACGTGACGTACAAATGCCTTTTGTGTTTTTGCTTGCTGAAATCGAATGCAAGACTTGCCATTTGGGGATTGCCTGCATCAGTGCTTCCTTCCATTAGCACGGGTAGGTGAAAGTTGACTGCAATTAGCTGTAATTAGCTACTGATCTTTTTGGACAACCAGAAAATCTGGTTTTTCCTCCAGACATTAAAAGGGCACTCAGAAAGGATATAACTTTCTAACTGGGTAGTTTTAAAGTGGAGAATATTGAATCCTTCAAAAGCAGCATTTTTTCTTTTTACCATGGTTGGCTTTTGTATCTATTTTTAGCATATTTATTAAGATGTGTCATTTTCTGTTGGGAAAAAAGAAAGAACAAAACATAAAGGAATTTCATAAATTGCTGTATAGCACTATGTGTAAAACACTGAAGCTAATTGAATTGAATGGCTTTGAGCCCTTGGAAGTCACAAAGTGACAAGTTTGCTTGACAGCTAGTGAGCGATTATTTCCCATCCCACTGATTAATTTGGTCAATTAGTGGCAAATAGGAATGTCACAAGTGGAAAGGGTAATGAGAGTCATTATAAATGTAAGAGTAAAATTGAGGGCAACCTTGTCATAGAAAGGGTCTGCTGCAGCTAGCTCAGGCATGGATGGAACCAAGAGTTTGTTCCCATTTCTGTGTTTCCTTCCCTAGAGACTGAATCTTCATTTAACCAGACCTTCTAAGAAATAGAAATGGATCCTTCACAGCATTTTCTAATGTACATATAGAAAATAATTTTTAGAGTGGCATTTAGAATATTTATATGCTATCTGAATGTTTTGATTAAAATCTGCAGTTGCATTTTAGAACAGGTCAAGTAGATTAGGGCCTGAACACTCCCAAGGCAGAGCATACCCATGACTGATCAATTGGAAAGTGATTGATTCTGATTCAGCATCAGAACCAGCCCACGGTATTAGTTTTCTGTGGCTGCTGTAAAAAATTGCCTCAAAGCGATGGTTTAAAAACAAGTGCTATTTGTGCTTGGCGCCTGTAGTTCAGAGGTTAGGGCACTGACCACATACACCAGGTTGCCGAGTTCGAACCTGGTCCAGGCCTGCCAAAACAATGACAACTACAACAAGAAAATAGCCGGGTATTGTGGCGGGTGCCTATGGTCCCAGCTACTTGGGAGGCTGAGGCAAGGGAATCGCTTAAGCCCAAGGGTTTGAGGTTACTGTGAGCTGTGTCGCCATGGCACTCTACTGAGAGCAACATAGTGAGACTCTTTCTAAAAGACAAAACAAACAAAAAACAAAAAAAACAATTACTATTTGAAATTAAGTTGTTGATTTTTTCTGGAGGCTCTAGAAAATAATCCATTCCACACTTCTTTCCTAGCTTCTGGTGGTTGTCTGCTGTCCTCAACATTCCTTGATTTAATTGCAGGTGCAAAGACACTTTTTCCAAATTCACACTCACAGGTTCTGAGTGGACGTATCTGCTGAGGGACTCCCATTCAAACCATTTGTATACTGAGGTAGCATGGCACTCTTTCACAGTGCCACCTTCCAGTTTGATTATGACCCATATGCAAATGGAAGTGTCTGGGAAGTAAGGAGGTTGGTGTATACGTAAAGACCAGAGCTTATAGTCTTTGCACTATAACTTCAATTTACCATTGAAATTGTTGCTGGATGAATAGTGCCTACTAGACCCATGCCAATCTCCTGATAATCAGCTCTAAATCTGACAGGTGGCTCCTTTGGTCCATTGTTTTTCTGAGACTACCTGCTTTGCCTCACTGACTTAATGGCGAAATCTGGTTTTTGAGTATTGTTCTGATGTTTCTCTTTCTACTTGTTTTGTTCAATTCTGAGATCTGCTCTAATCTTATCACAGCTATAGAAGACAACACACTGCTTAGCCTTGCTAGATCTTCAGAACCTTTGGAAGCTTGTTATTCCCCCATACCCACCATAATTAATTCCTAAGCATTTTGGAAATGTGTGAGTGTTATTGCTAATACTCTCCCTAGTTTTACTGCATTGTTGTAAAATGTCTAATGCACATGTCTGATTGCTCTATCAGCTTTCATTGCTTCATGCTTCCAAGTCTATGCTATTACATGCTTCCAAGGTTAATATTGCTACTTAAAACCTCACCATTTAGCCTTTCTTAATATGTCTGTTTTTCATCATGCCTAAACAGAGACGTACCACCCATCAGAGTGATGTCTTCAGTTGAAAGAATGAAATATAATCTTGGAGAGAGGGGATTATTTTTCCTCTAAATTCAACTCTATGTTCCATTTCTCCCGCCTTGCTTTATTTGGCCTTTTATCCTTTTTGGTTGGAAATATCTCTTGCACTTGTAAGGGGCTTTCTGATACTACTTTATCATGGCTCCAGTCTTGACTTTTTATGCTGTGACCAGTTACCTTTCCCTAATACGCCACTTCATAACAGTCTTGTTTTAACTCTTTGGTGATCCTGTCATGATTATAAGATAAAGTAAAAATAATTTGCCAGGGACAATTTGACTCTAGTCTATCCCTTTGGCTGTGTTTCTTCCCAATTTTCCATTATCCATGACATGACCAGATGTACAACAAATGAATTTCTCACCAGGCCCAATATCGCATCCTCCTGGCATTCATGCTTTTTTATAGACTGATCCCTGTGTTTGAAATGCTCTTCTTCTGTCTTTTCCTTACTAATCTTCTTTTTTATTAAGTCATATATACACAGATCATATGTATATATGTATTATATCATAGATCATAATACATTTATGCCTTTGCAGGATTCAATGTGTTGATTATTTGTACAAATTGGAGTGCTTACATCGTACTATTTAACTTCCTTGCTAAGTTTTCAAGACCCATCCTTCACTGACACCTTCTCTTACTCCTAGAGGCAGAGGTAGTCCTTCCACCTCAGTACTCTAGTTATGCCTGTGTTATATAAAATATGAAGCTGTGTTAATAATATACAGGGGGCCAGTCATTCAAAGGTGTGCTTTGAACTCTGTTTGATCGAGGAACTGTGCACTGTAATGTTCTGAATATATTTACTGCCCTCTCTAGTCATTGAGTTCTCTCAGGAGAATGATGGACTTTGTATCCACAGTGATTTGCACAGAGACAAAGAGATCTAAATAAATGCTTGATGAATGGGTGAATAAACAAGTATACAAACGAAGGATGAGATCAAATGTTGTTAAGGAGTTTTTCAGTTAATTCCAATACATTCTTAGGTTATCAATATCTAGGTCAATGTTCTTAACTTATGATTGTCTACATTCAATCATATAATTTACTCAAAATTACAAGCTAGAACTAAGCCAATATTTTAAGGTAAACTTTGTATTAAAAGCATAACTACTTGAAAATAATGGAGCAAGTATTGACTTCTCTTCAAAAGTGATGTTATTTTACTTTCAGACTATTTAAAAATCTCTCTACGAACACAAATTTTCTATAAAAGATCATTGCTATCATAAAAACCGTGTTGGTGGGGCCCTTTCATGTTTCCTGGGGTGACTTGTCCATGTGACACATTGTGTACATTATATTAATGTGCCTTATTGTCAATCTCTGATAATTCTGCTCTGTCCTTGTGCATAGTACCGGGCAAGAGTATTTCCCAGCGTGGAAGTGTATACTGAGGTAGCATGCTCTGTATTTGGTGATAAATGCAAGGCCATGGGAGATATGTGCCTCAGGTTGACACATAATACCTAATTCCATTTCATTATGATTAAAATAAAAGAGAAGGGGGTGGTAAGTAGAAAAGGAAAGGTAATTCATAGCTTAGATGGCATATTGGGCTTTCATATGTCCTGCTTTATACGGCAAGGCCAGCCTTTGCATGCAACATCCTTCACTGTAACACACATTGACTTTGACACTGCACTGTGATGAATGTATGGCCAGCGTTAATGAGTCCACTGTTTCTCTCCCATACATTTGATTGAAACAAATAGTAACTTTTCCATTTTTATATTCCATACTTTATTAAGTGTATCTCTACTGATGCCCATTTGCAAAGCAAATTAACTGAAGTGAATAGGGAAGAAATAGGTCTTTCCTCATGGAAAACAATGAATTCTTTATCCCAGAAATACCAGACATGTGTCCCTTGTTGCCTCCATTGAGATTGTTAACAGGGTTTTAAAATATGACTTGGCTTGGGCATCATTCTTAGTCTTTCAGTTACATATCTAGAACTATTTGCTACTGAAAGTATGGTATGTATTCACTTATTCTTAATGTTTTAAAAGATAATATATAAAAGGCACAATGATGTATATAAAAACAAATAGATTAAGAGGTGGCAGATGTTCAGACACTAGATTTATGACCTTGAGAAATTATTTAACCTGTTTTGCCTCAGTTTCACCATCTGTAAAATGACAGGTTGGATAAAATCATGACAAATCCTTATACACCATTTATGCTTTTCTTGGCACTGTACTAAGTGCTTTTTATATAATTCATTGAATACTCACAGCAATCCTGTGGAGTAGGCTCTATTACTGGGTCCTTTTCTCAAGGATTAAGAGAGAGGGGCAGTGGCAAGAGAAGTAAATTATCCAAAGTCACATCGCTAATAAGTGACAGAGCTGAAATTTGTACTGGACATTTCTGACCTTAGATCCATGTTTTTGATCACTGTCCTGTCCTTCCTTCAGCACCTTAGTGACTATATTTTCACTGTTGTGTAGGAAGGATAAGTGTTAGCTAGATACTAGTATAGGATTTTGTATAAAATTTGTTTTCCTGCCCAGAATCAGTAGGAGGTGTTCATTCATACACCAAGCTAGGATAAATCTGTTTATAAAAGCCTTTCATAAAACTCTTTCTTAAAACTATGATGAATCATTGCAGCTGAGAGAACAAAAATAGGACGGTTTGACTAAACATTTTCATCCTTACTTTACCTTTGAAAGAATTTTTATTTCTTAATGATTTTGAATTGAGTCATGTACAATGGATAAAGTATTTTCTAGGGATCCTGATCCTGAAGATAGAGTGAAAAGGATAGAATATCCATAAATTTCCAACACATCAATATCTCTCACACAGATACTACGGAAAGAATAAAAGCAGAAATTTGGTCATGTTGCCAAGCATTGGACTCAGTCTGGCATGGAAAGAATTCTATAGCTGTCCACTCTTGATGATGCCAGTTGGGTGCTGGATAAGAAAGTGACCATTATGAAAACTTCACAGTGATAGATAATATGTTAAAATACTACTTGCTAGTAAAGTTTATATAAGCAAGCGGTGTTATCTATAAGAAGGCTATGATGTTTGGACTCAAAGGGCTGGAAATTGAATCTAGGATCCATCATGTCATTGGTTCCTGATCCTGTGACAACAAATGTATTCCTCTACAATCAGAAATGGTAATGATAATCTACAACTGTGGTTAATAACTTATCTTAAAGGGATGTACACTAATTAGTACATGGATATATTTTGCACACTGTAAGCATCACTCGCAGATAAGTTACTGTGATCATCATGAAGAACTTATTAGGAATACACTACTAATAAATGTTTTCATTGGTAGTTGTTTTCAGAGTCACACTTTTTTTGGTGCATATAAATACTTGGAGTGATATTTTCAGATTTTTAATATTCCAGGATGAGACACAATTTTAACAAACAACATATGCCCTAATAGAGAGGGGAACAAAAGGGAATTAAGAAAAGGATAATAGAAAAGGGAAAATTCAGAAGGATAAGATAGTGTAATGATTATTTTTTGATATTTTCAGCCTATTAGATTCTTTTTTTTTTTTTTTTTTTTTTAATAGATAAAAATATGCACTATAGATGTGGCCCAACCCATCACCCTCCGTCCACCCAAACCTCCCCCCTCCCTTCCCCTTCCTTGGTCCTTTCCTCATAGTCTTGAGATATAGTTGGGTTATAGCCTTCATGTGAAAGCTATAGTTTAGCTTCATAGTAGGGCTGAGTACATTGGATACTTTTTCTTCCATTCCTGGGATACTTTGC
>CAUYPK010061858.1:0-39668 GCA_963574355.1 Loris lydekkerianus
AAAGCTATAATTTACCTTCATAGTAGGGCTGAGTACATTGGATACTTTTTCTTCCATTCCTGAGATACTTTGCTAAGAAGAATATGTTCCAGCTCCATCCATGTAAACATGAAAGAGGTAAAGTCTCCATCTTTCTTTAAGACTGCATAGTATTCCACGGTATACATGTACCACAATTTGCTAGTCCATTCGTGGGTTGATGGGCACTTGGGCTTCTTCCAATTATGAATTGGGCTGCGATAAACCTTCTGGTACAGATGTCTTTGTTATATTGTGACTTTTGGTCTTCTGGGTATAAACCTAGTAGAGGAATTACAGGATGGAATGGCAGGTCTATTTTTAGGTTTCTAAGTATTCTCCAAACATCCTTCCAGAAAGGACGTATTAGTGGGCATTCCCACATTTCAACCGAGTTTTGTGGGACATCTCATCCCCTTCTTCCTTTCAATTGTCTCTTGTGTTTAACTTGGAAGCATGATGACATAATAATAACCACAGCCATTCTTGGTGTGACTTCAGTTCTTCCTTTTCCTAAGCCAACTCCAGCTATCTTTAGACTGGCTACAGAAAAACTATATTATTTATAACTAATATAAAATTTCTACTCTTTTTATGAAATTACCTTTCAGCTTGATTTTAATAATGCCCTTTTTTTAACCTATGCCTGTCTCATTCTGTACATATTCTATTTCTTTATAACACTAAATTTGTGTTGTAACAGCACTCAGGTTTCATTGTTTCTTTTTATCATATTTTTGCCACCTAAATTGAGTTGACAAAACTTAGAATTCTTCTAGCAGATCCTGCAACTGGGCCTTCTGAAATAAGCCTTTAGTAGATGTAATTAATTTTAATCTCATAAAGATGTGAATATTTAGTCAAATATGTAAATCTGCCTGTGAAACAAAGACAGCAGGTGGAAATATTGCACCTCAGGCTTCCAAAAATGATCAGTCCCACAGAAATACAAATCAGTAATCAAGCATCAAGCAGGGTAATTAAGTGGCTGGTTTTAATTCAAATTGTTACATCTCAGAATCTAGACATCAATAAGTGATATGAAGTGTAATCTTAGAGTCATACTGGGTTGGAAATGTAAGGGGCTATTCTTAAAGAGAAATCCAGACTAACAAGTTAAATAATGCCTAATGGAGCTACCTTTTGTCTCTATATCTTCTGAGGCAGCTCACGTCTGACAGGGAACTAATATTCAGAGTTTATAAGGAATGCAAACAACTCAAAGATGACTACAACAAACCACCAAATAATTCCATTAAAAAGTGGGTAAAAGACATGAATAGACATAATTCAAAAAAGACAAACAAATGACCAATTGGCATATGAAAAATACTCAACATCATTAGTTACAACCACCGTTAGAACATCTTACCCCTGTCAGAATAGCTCTTACTAACAACTAACAGGACAAAAGATAACAGATGTTGGAGAAAAGGGAATTCTTATACACTGTTGGGGAGAATGTCAGTTAGTACAACTGGAAATCAGTGTACTAGAATGGAAATCAGTGTGGGGAATTCTCAAAGAACTAAAAGTAGAATTATCCTTTCATCCAGCAACCCCACTACTGGGAATCTACCCAAAGGAAAACAAAATCCTTATATGAAAAACATAAGTGTGCTCCTGTGTTTATTGCAGCACTATTCATATTAGCAAAGATATGAAATCAACCTAAGTGTTCATCGTTGGAAGATTAGATAAAGAAAATGCGGTAAATAGACACAATAGAATACTGTCCACCCATAAAAAGAATAAAATCATGTCTTGTGAAGGAACATAGATGGGACAGGAGGCCATTAACTTAAGGAGAACAAGTCAGACACAAGACTGTACCACATATTCTCATTTATAAGTGGGAGCTAAGTAATGTGCACACGTGGATGTGGAGTGTGGCATGGTGGGCAGTGGAGACTTACGGGGTGAGGGAGTGGGAGGCGTGTGGACCAGGGGAGTTAGATGATGGGTGGTATTTGGATACTACCATAAAGCCATGATTTGATCATGTAACAAAATTGCACTTGATAACAAGTTTATATAAATTTTAAAATATGTTTTATATGTGGGAAACAATATGTTCCAAGTAGGAACAGCCAAGGAAGGAAGAAGAGCAGCATCGAGTTGGAGAGGATGACTGCCCAGGCAGCGGTGGAGGAGTTTCTCTGTAACTTAAAGGGATTCTGGGTAAGTCACACAACTTCCAGTTCATTTGACTCAACAGTGACTTACTAAGAATTGACTCTAATGAGGACATTGCTGTTCCTGCTAAATGAAAGAGGTGATAGAAGACACTGAGGCTGGGTTATAGCTTTCACGTGAAAGCCCTAAATTAGTTTCATAGTAGGGCTATGTTAACTATTGTGATGAAAATGTGTCAAATTGTCTGTGAAGCTAGTCTATGATGCCCCACGATCATATCAATGTACGCAGCTATGATTTAATTAAAAAAAAAAAAAAGAAGAAGAAGATACTGAGGCTGCATGACTTTTCCCTGCAAGAGCTCATGAGTTTCTGTGGATGTGAGGTGCTGACACAGTTATGGGACATGAAAATAAATAAAAATATTCTTTCATAAAATATGTCTATATTCTAGGAAATTCAGAGGAAAGAGAGTCCATAATTGCCTAAAATGACCAAGGAATGTTTCAATTAAGGAAATGACTGTGAAATGGCTCCAGTACACCAAGGGGATTTTAACAGACTTCGATACAGTGAAGGAGACATTACCTGTGAAGGGATTAGTAGTAACTGAGATCTTTGATCATTGTTCCTCTAGGAACTGCCCGATTTACATGAGTGAGCCCTCGCATCCACGTGCACACTTCAGCTCTTCTGCCACCTGTAGCTGAGTAACCTAAGGAAAGCCCCCCTGTCTTTCTCAGATTTTATGTTTTTAGCTGAGATACACAGGTATTGGGAGATGCTGGTAGCTGATCCCAAAAGGAAACCTCAGGAATTTTTGGTACTAAAAGTCCGAAGAGATGAATGGGTTCGTACACTTTAAGAGATTGGGGTATTTATTTGTTTTTGCTTTGTGTACTGCTGCTCCTACACTTCCTTAGATAACTTGAACTAGCTCATTTGTGTTTAAATTACCTCAAATTTGTATGTGAAATAGCCGCCAATTTATATCTCAAACAGCAACTACCCACTTAATTATGGTAATACGCAAAAGGTGACTGCTTCTTTTTTTGTTTCTGTTTTTGTTTTCGTTTTCTGAGACCATCTCTCTCTGTCACCATGGCTAGAGAATCATGCCTCAGCCCATCTGACAGCAACCTCAAACTTCTGGGCTCCTCCTGCTTTGACCTTCCCCAGAGCTAGGAATGCAAGTGCCCAGCACAGTGCCTGGCTAATTTATCTTTTTTAGTAGAGACAGGTCTCCCTCTTGCTCAGACTGTTCTCTAATTTCTGACCTCAAGTGATCCTTCCACCTCAACCTTCTAGAGTGCTAAGATTATAGGCATGAGCCACCCTGTGCCCAGGCTATAATTGAGTTTCACAAGACCAGAAGATCCATTTTTGTAGCTTGGATGCAAGTTAGAGGAATACTGACAAAGACTTTCATTACGACATGAAGAAGTTGATGTCTTCTGTGGTATATGATAAAGACAGGAGACTTTCAATTAGGACAATGGTACTATAGAAACTTAAGTCTGTGGGTGATAATCAGCAGACCATGAGTTAGACACATCATGAATCAGAGTCAATGGTTTAGCTAGTGAGGGTGCATAGGAAAGTTGTGTGCATTTTTGCAGGTTTTTCCATACAGAACTGATGGAACACAATTCAATATTCTTTCTGACAACCACCATTAAAACTGGGCCATGCATACTTCCTCAACTGTATGAACAGCCCACCAAGTATGAAACAGGGTGGTAGCTAAGAGAGAAAACAAAAGGGGAGAAAAGAAATGTGAGGAAAAATAAGACCAAATTATTAATGCCTTGGAAATATTTTGCAAATAGTTATTGAAGTGCTGGCAAAGAGAAATGTTATATCCAAATTTTAAATTTAAGTAATTTGAAGATTGATGGTAACATTTCTATCAAAATTGAAGTTGCAGTGCGGCACCTGTGGCTCAGTGAGTAGGGTGCCGGCCCCATATACCGAGGGTGATGGGTTCAAACCTGGCCCCAGCCAAACTGCAACAACAACAACAAAAATAGCCAGACATTGTGGCAGGCACCTGTAGTCCCAGCTACTCGGAAGGCTGAGGCCAGAGAATCACCTAAGTCCAAGAGCTGGAGGTTGCTGTGAGCTGTAACGCCACAGCATTCTACCAAGGACAGCAGAGTGAGGCTCTGTCTCTTAAAAAAAAAAAAAAAAAAATTGAAGTTGCAAAGAAGAGCTCAGACAGGACTTGGGAGGGGAAGAAGTTGAAGATGTTGCTGCAATTGAGATACAAGTATGTGGTGCCTGCATGACATCCTAGAAGAGACACTCAATATAAAGTCTAGATTTGGAAAATACCTGAGGAAAGGTACCTACGTGAAGGGGATTATGCAGCCACATAAGTGAGCAAGATTACAGAAAAGAGAAAAGTAGAAAAAGAGCAAAAGTAAAAAGTTTGGGTAATGCTTATGTTCAATTTTTAAATATGCTATCAGGAGAAAGAAAATCCAAAAAGTAGTAAGTGAAAGAATATATACTTAATCTTTCAACAAGAAAGATTTAATCTCTTAAGAATGCACACTTAATCTTTCAACAAGAAAACAAGGCAAAGAATGTCAAATTGTATACAAAGGTCAGTACAGAACAAGAGTTGGTAAATGTATTTGGATCGAATGAATAAAATTCATTAGTTATCATCAAAAGTAGGTAACTGGATCATCAGGATATTTGTGGTCAACAGAAGGACAATGAATTTAGAAACTTTTAAAAATTGAGAAAAATATATATTATTACTGGAAAAGTACGTCCAGATGTAAACAAATGTATGAGAAGGGAAACAAACAAACAAACAAACAAAAAAATGGAGTGAGATGAAAAAAGAAAGAAAGTAGGAGAAATTGGCGAAGAAGAGTTTATCAGAGATGTAAAGAGAGGGACTCAAGGCCAAGCAAAGGAATTAGAGTTTTTTTTTTTGTTTGTTTTGTTTTTTTTTTTTTGAGACAGAGCCTCAAGCTGTTGCCCTGGGTAGAGTGCTGTAGCATCACAGCTCATGGCAACCTCCCGCTCCTGGGCTTAAGTGATTCTCTTGCCTCGGCCTCCCACGTAGCTGGGACTAAGGCACCTGCTACAATCCCAAGCTATTTTTTTGGTTGTACTCGTCGTTGTTTGGCAGGCCCAGGCTGGATTCAAACCTGCCAGCTCTGGTGTATGTGGCTGGCACCTTAGCCACTTGAGCTACAGGTGCCAAGCTGAATTAGATTTATTTTAGAAAGAAGATGGTTCCCACCATTCCAGAAGTAAGGGTAGAGAGAATACATTGAAATCAGAGTTACTGTAATAGAATGCGTAACATTTGAGGAATGCACATAAAATTCAGATATCCCTTGATCTTCTCAATGAAATATGAGAAGACATCTGCTAAAATTGAGGAAATTTGGTATTTTTATGATAATAAAAGAGAAAAAATTCAAAATTTCTCAGGCAAATTTTGTTATTACAAAGAAAGCTGAGGATTATTCTGATAAAAAAAAAATTTGCATTTGCTTCCAGTTGTACATTTGCTTCAGTGTACAGAGCTGGACAGCTGGAACACATTTGTAATTCCAATTCTCTCGCTTTGCTTTGAATTCTGAAAATCAACCGTGTCTCTTTATCAGTGAGGTGTACCCCCTGTATCTTTCATCCCATCTATGTCTCCAACTCTGAGATCCACACTGAAGAATGGATATTTTGCTTATGCATTTCTCCTTTATTTTCTAGGCAGACACTTTGAATATTTGAAAACAATATTTTCTTTATCCTATTGCTTCTTCAAATAATGTCAGTAATAATAACCATTGCTAAAATGTACTGAGAACTTACTGTGTGCCAGGAATCAGTCAAAGCACTTTACTTTGAACCAGCAAATACGCCTTATCAAATTCTATGAGCTAGGCTGTGTGTGGTGGCTCATACCAGTAATCCCAGCAATTTGAGAGGCTTGGAGTTCAAGAGGAGCCTGGGAAACAGTGAGACTCTATCTCTACAAAAAATAAGCAAAATTAATTGGGAGTGGTGGCATGCACCTGTGTTCTAGACACTTGTTGGGCTAAGGATGGAGGATCACTTGAGACCAGGAGTTGGAAGCTACAATGAGTTATGATTGTGTTCTATTGCACTGCAACCTGGGTGACAGGGCAAGAAACTGTCAGAAAGAAATAAAGAAAGAAACAGAGAAAGAGAGAAAGAAAGAGAAAAGAAAAATTCTAAGATCTAGTTGATATGATTAATTCCATTTTACATGAGGAAGAACTGAAATACGGAATGCTTTTCCTAACATCCTACAGAAATGAGTGATGGAGCCAACAGTGGACCTACAAAGTTAACTCCAGAGCCCATATTTAAACTCTTCTTTCGTGCACCCCTCTCCAAATTCTCTGTTTTAATAAATTGCACTCTCACTGCCTCTACTTACTGTCCCCAAATGGCCTTACTTTTCCAGTTCTTGAGGTATAATCCTTAAACCCACTCCTTTAGGATCATCTAAGGTCCTTTCTGAATCATCCATTAGGATCGTGTGAGGTCCTTTCTGAATCATCCAATGTGCTTATTTATTTAAAATGCCGGCTCCTGGGCTTACTCTGCACATGTGGACTGAGAATTCAGCATCTTTGTTTGAATGTTTACCATTTAAGAAGCCCCGAAGGGGTGTCCAACCTGCCACTGGCAGCTGCATTTGGATTATATGAGAGATGTTTTGATTATCCATGGTGTTGGATAGAGCAAAAATCATGCAAGTACCTCTCCCTCCCCCCCCCTCCCCTGCACTTATCAGCTTTCATTAACCTTTGTGGCCCAACACAACTCTTCTTCCAATGTGTGGCAGAGAAGAAAAAAGTTTGGACACCCCTGCAAGTTTGAGACATCATCTCATGTCAATATTTACAATTTCTGCTACCAAACCCGATTTTCAGTAATGTGCATTGGAACAAACGAACTCTCCTTTCATCATCTCCTTTCTGAAAAACATTCTGGGTTTCCTGCAAACTTCTCATCATTTATTCAGTTATCCTTCCAGCCTGGACTCGGCCTCCTCTTCCAGCACCTTTGTGTCCTGCAGCTGCTCCCCTATACAGTGTGTGTGAAAGTCTAAACCACCAAGCGACTTGCCACCCTTCTCCCTGGTCTATGCCTTTTCTTGTTTCACGACTTCTGCTGGATCTGCTGTTTCAATTGGCTTCCCTAATACTCCTCTCAGTCCTCAAGGCCCAGGTTAAATGACAGCCACAGTCCCCAGACAACCCCACAACCTTGGTGGACTCCAACAATTATTTTTCCACTTTTTTAAAAAAAAGTGCCACCTATATCACAGACTATTCTGTCATATTTAGTTGTATTTAAGTCTAACTTGGTTAGATTGTGAGCTACTTGAAGACAGAAAAGTGCTGATTTCTAGAACAATCTAGTAGATAAGAAGAATTGGTGAAGGCTTTGGGTAATAGGACCAATCTTGACTCATTTGAGACATGCCATTAATATCCTTGACCCCTCTTACAGCAGAAACAGGCAGAGAAGAGTCACAGTGGGCCATGAAAGAGATACCACAGGAAGGAATAATCTGATGACTGACTCAGGGTACAGGGAATTCAGAACACAGAATTCACCTTTATCACAAAGACGTCACAAAGCTGGTTTACTTAATGGATCTCTGCATATTAATGTAAGGAAAAACCTTCACATCTAAAGAAATAAAATGAAGAAATTGCATGAAGAAACTGCCTATCAACTGTCAAACATAACATTAAATGTACTTGACGTTTTCCAACTTGGTGTAAATTTCTTTATGACTTTTTCTGAAGTCCTCTGAAATGGTCATAGAAGGATGAAGCTCTATGTGTCCAATGAACTGAAGAGAGATTTTAAAAGAAAAAAATATGCAGTCATTTTCCATTATGGTCAGGCACTTTAGAATGATGAAAACTTTCACTAAACCAAAAGCATATGAATTACAGCCAGAGTGCCCCTAATAAATTCATTTTAGCTACTGATACAACTCTTGAACTTGGGCTAGCATAAAGCAAATCTTTAGAATGAATTAGGAAGCAGCAGTTGTGTGTGTGTGTGCAGAAAACTCATTAATGCAGGAACTGTCCTGTTAAATATTGCAGAGAGAAAATGTAATACATTTATCTGAATTGAGATCTCAATGAATCCTTTTAAAGAGATAGGCTATGTTAAATACTCCAATCCTGGATTTGGGATAATTGTCTATGGTTCATTTTAAGCTCCATCTATGATAGCTGCATATTATGTTGAAGAATGTAGTCAAAAATATCCTTTTATTTTTCACATTAGAAAAAACTATCTAGAGTTCATTCTAGCATCTCCCAATCCTTATAATCAGAAGAAATAATTTCCTTTCTGTTACTACACCAACTTTTGCGTGCTGATAATATAATATATGGATTCTTGTTCCTATATCTCTATTAATCCAGAAAAATGAATATATTTTGGATATAATAACAACAAAAGTCAAAAGAAAAATCTAAGACTGAACCTAACTAGCTGTAGTACTTCACTGGTTTTCTTTTTAAATTTTAGTCCCTTTCTTTTTGGTTTGAATAAGGGTCTGTATGGAATTAGGATATAGAATCTTGTCTTTCTTCTTCCAAGTCCTGTTATAATCCTTGGATACTCCATTATACGTGTTGATGGGTATTCAACAATATATCTGTTTATACTGATTAAAGGGAAATAAGAGAATTATAAGAAAAGATAATAAGGACCAATTTGAAAAATAAATAAGTAGAATTTTTTGTAAAAGTCTGATTAAAAAGCAATAGATAAGTTAACCTATTGTGTGGACACAGATAATGTTTTGTGTATTAGACTTTAAATTTTGCTCTTAAATTTTATTTTTTCCCTTTCTGAGATGACTTTAAAAACAAAACCATATTAACTGTTGAGAAGCAGAGGAGGGAAGTGCCCTCTAGTCTATGTACGTGCCCCACGCCCAGAGGTGCTCACAGTTGTTTCTCACTAGACTGACTATAACACTGTGAAGTACATTCTTTGTACTGAGATTTTACAGCCTGAATCTAAGACATAACAAACTTGTTATAATTAACCTGGACAAGTCCAGGCCATCTGTCCTGCTATGTAGTAATTCTTGTCTTTGCCTTGGGCTCCTATGACTTCAGGTGCTGCTTAAACTATCCCAAAGCCTTTGCAGCCAAGGCCTATCTCTTAAGCTTAGGACAAACACACCCAACTGTCCCTGCCTGTGGCCACTGGACTACCACACGCTGGCGCTTCTACTCTGCTCTGATATTTTCCTTCCCACCCCCCACCTCAGCTTCTTATTTCTTTAACTAGCAATGCTTAACTTCTTCCATATTATCCCGTATCCAATCAGGAATCACAAAGTTCTTTTGTCTCTTAAAACTAAACACTGCTTATATCCAACAATTCTGTCCATTCCTAGTACTGCCGCTTTGGTGCAGGTCACCACATCTTCCATCTCCAGTACTATAACACGTTCCTCTTTCTGCTCTGGTCTTGGACCCTTAAAATGTTTTTCTCCACCACAGATAGCAGAGTTCTCAAAGTGCAGATCTGATAGGGTCATTCTTCTCTTTCAAGCCCTTCAGTCAAATCCCACAAATTTTCTTTAAAAACACTTACAAAACCTTGCATGATTTAAGCCCCGCCATGACCTACAGCCTCACATCTTACGATCTGCCTCTTCCACTTGACACACATGCTGGAAGAAATGAGCTTACACTCGTTTCTAGAAGTATTTGCACTCAGACATCTCCAAACCGTCACCCACGAGGTTTGTCTCACTTGGCACAGACTTTCCCGAACCTTCACCTTGGTTTCCTTCCTCTTACTGATCATTCCGGTCTCATCTCATCTCTCAGGTCTTCAGAAGACATGTGTGACGGCTGAGGTAGGTCACACAACTGCTGGTGGCGTGTGCGGCTCATCAATTCCTTCATTGATTTCGTTAACAAAGCGTTGTCTATGAAGGCAGGGAAGCACATGGCTGAGAGTACGAAGTCAGAAGCCAGACGGCCCAGCTGTGCCAGATTGTCAAAGTCACTCTGTCTTTACCTTGGTTCCCCCATCTGAAAAAGAGAAGAGTCACGGTGCTCTCCTCAATGAACTTATCACCACTTGCCAAGCACAATTTGAGACACTCAAATGTGATGACAAAAGAGTTAGGGTTCCTGCTCTTATGTAATTTATAATCTAGTGGGGGTAAAAGGATATAAAGATAAGTATGGGTGTGTGTATAAATTATGGAAGTACAAACGTGTCAACTGCTATGACGTGAAGGTCCAGGCCATATGGAGTCTATGATGGGTCCCTCCAATGTGAATGGAAGCTTTGCTGAGAAAGTGACATTTACCCTGAGACCTGAAGGTTGAGTAGAATTCAGTCAAGCAAAGCAGGGAAGAGAACGTCCCAGAGTCACTCCTGGGCTGTGTTGTTATTATTTGTGGGGTTCCTACTTTCTAGTCCTTTCACCCTCTACAGAAAAAAGAAAAATAAATAAGAAATAACCTCTTAAAACTATAAGCTCAGTGATTGTAGCATCCTGTTCCCCCAAATAAGCACATTTCCAGAAAATAGGAATTAATTCTTACTTCACCCTTGATTTCCATCAATTCGTCAAAAAGTTACCAAGACCTTTAACCTAACAGCTGATTCCCATGAAGAGGACAAGGCTGTACTTTACCTATACTTTACGTACAAAAGCAAATTATATACATTTCCAATTGGACATATTTGCAGCCCAAAGTTGCACTGATGTGCCTCTAACTGCTTCATTTCTTACAGCGGAAAAGCTCTCTCCTGGTGTCTCAACTGTCCGAGGAAGGCTCAAATATGTTTCTTCTGACCACCCTGGCACACAACTTCATTTATTTGTAGATAACTATACAGGCTGGGGGATGTGCCAAGCAACTTTCATTATCAGCCAAAGATAAATTATCAGTAAAGCTTAAATTTTAAATTGAACCAGCTAAGAAAAAATTCTAATTGTCTGCCTTGTTCCCGAAGAAATGAGCAGACTTTGAACCCGAGTCAGCAGATAACAAGACATAGTGGGCTACAACGTACGTCAATGTGTGTCAGCAGAGGGTGGTGGGCTTCTGTGTTAGCCCCTGTACCCTCATCTCTGAAATATAAAAAGCACTTTTAAAGAAAAGTGTGCAGTGCTTAGGTTGAATCATCAGGTTCCAGGGTCTCCATCCTTCGCTTGTGTTGTCTCTCCCAGGGAACAGTCAAGTTCATAGCCTGCTGAAGCTTAGAAGACTGGCTCCGCTGGACTGTGTTAAAACTGACGGGAAACTGGGATGTAAGTCCCAGGGAAGCACAACTACGGAACTCTGTGTCTCAGCAGCTGAATTAAAGGAACTATTTGGAGCTGACTGACGGTGATGGCTTGCTTTTGCACGAGAAGAAATTAGAATAGACAGGAGCAGATATGAAAAAAGCCACTGTTTTATTTTATAAATTAAATCTGTGAAAGTGATTGCATGGCTGGAAAGAAGATTAAGATTTTTCTTAAGCTCTTCTCAAGATTATTTTTCTGGGTTTGTGCCCTGAAGAAAAGTACAGCTGTTTGTTTGAGCAATGGAGCTTCCATCTGTTTCATCTCGATCAAAGATGCAGTTTTTTAAATAAAATCACAAGGCAATGTTTACTGAAAGCACAAAAATCTCTCCACTTGTCACCCAAGTAAAATGTAGATGAAAACAACCAGCCTAGAAAGAGAGACTTTTACAGAGTGCCAACATCACTTCATTTGCAAAATTTTCATCTGAAATGTGCATAACACCTTCAAAATAATCATGTGTCTCCGAAATTATTCACAGAGTTGAATCTAATTGCAGATAATATAATAGTATCTAGAAAGATATGTGGAAAGCAAATCAACTTGCACAGACATGTTTGCAGTCAGATATTCCCCCTCACATGATCCAGCAAACAGAAAAGGCTTTGCTGTGGCAAATTACATTTCCTTCAAGGATATGTACGGCATTTGATAGAATTCAATTCCAGAACAATATGAAAGAAATAAATCTAAAGCAGTTGTCAGAATCCTCGAGTTATATAAAATTACACCTTTAAAATTATTCTTTTTCAAAACAGCAGTGCTATCCTTACAAACTTATACAGCCTTGTCTTGTAGAAGACAATTGTGCCTTTTATATTTCTCTAATTTTCTATGACTCCTGAGTTTACTCCAGAGAGGGATTTTTAAAACTGGTTTGAATTTGTTTAAATAATTGAATTATAAAAAACAATTCACAAGATTAGCCAAACACAGGATAAATTATCCCAGGTATGTGTGGATGTACAGTATATGTTTTTGGTGTTAGTAAAGTTAATAACTATAAAAATTGTAGAAATATATTTGACCTAGGAAATAAAGAAAACTCTTTGCAGCTAATGTTGCTCTTGACTCTTAACTCTGCTCCTATCACCTGTTCCTGCTATTTTGTGAACATAGACCCATTCAGTCACAGACTCCACGGACTTTCTCTGAGCGTGAGAAGACACATGTAACTGTGTATATTTCATGGAACCCCAGGTGCCATCTTTAATTATATTAATAGTAAGAAAACTTCTCTTGATATCTTTTCTTTCTTTGTAAAGGAGCTTTTTGTTAAATTAATAATTTGAATCATAGAAATTATCCTCTGAGAAGGAATTTAGAGATTATGTAATTTAGTTTACTGAAAGCCCAGAAAAGAAAGATGATTTCCCCAAGAATACACAGTAAATAAGTGTTAGGATGAAGGCTAGAATGCAAGTGCCTTGACTGTTTACTATTTGTCTGATGCTCTTTCATTTTCAGTTAGGCTAGGCATTCTTATTCTAAGAATATGTTGCCTGCACTGACTAAGTGATTGATAGGGGAAGAGAGAGGAGAAAACTAAGGTAGACTTAAAACTGCAAATAGCCCCACCAGTCGTAAGAGCCATCCTGCTGAGTAATAGTTGTTTCCCCTGTGATTACATAAACACCAATACAAATAAAGGGCCTGTTTTGTTTATTGCTTTGCTAGAGGAATCCTATAGGGCTCATCTGAGTATGGAGCTCCCATTACTTCAAGGGACTTTAGTTCTTGGCTCAGCTCTGTGGGGATGCTAAGCAAGGCAGGACGCAGACCAGTGCCTTTGAGATGAAATCAGAAAGAAATTACTGTGACACTTAGCTGAATAATAAGAAAAAATGCTGCCATCCCTGCACACCACTAGATTTCTCTGACAATCTCCCTTAATCTCCAGACACTTGGGGCTCATTCCTTCTCAATACTGTTTCTATCACAACAATAAAATCTGGGTGATTTCATCTCAGGGTAACTTGGAT
Organism: Loris lydekkerianus; assembly: GCA_963574355.1. Lineage (NCBI taxonomy): Eukaryota > Metazoa > Chordata > Mammalia > Primates > Lorisidae > Loris > Loris lydekkerianus. The sequence goes on from CAUYPK010061858.1 coordinate 13,495, forward strand.
ATAATTTGTTAAGCAGTGATTGTGCCACCTGCACTGTTGATTGGGGCTCTCGTCCCATGAGAGTCTCAGCTGGTGACACAGTTTGCGTGAGCTGCGTTCCCTGACGTTACTCTTACATACTTATTGCAGCGAAGGGCTTTCATTTCTTTCCAGTAAAGCTAAGTACAAATATTACTTAGAACATTCCTCAATCAGGAAGCCACCTATGGGCCTGCAAGCTATCTTGCTATTGTGCAAAAGATCAATTACAAAAGGAGGTGCTTTTTTAAAAAGAATGACTGGTTGGAGACAAAGTTAATAATGTAAGAAATCTCAAGCTCCTTTCTTCCATTTTAATCAAATTATATCAGATGGTAAATTAAAAAGAAATGTTAAGCTATCTCTCCAAATTCTGCAACAAGTGAAAAATCTAGATGAAGTGAGTCTCACATTTGAACAAAGGAATCGCTGAGGAATCTTGTTTAAAATCAGATTCTGATTCAGTAGGTCTGGGGTGGGCCCAGAGTCTGCATTTTTAACAGGCTCCCAGGGATTGCAGTCCACACTTGGAGACGCAGAGCTGAGGATGCCTGTGGATTAAGATAATCACGGATGAGGATTAGTTATAGGAAACACTGTTTATCAAGTACTTATTCTGTGCCAGACATTTTCCCTATATTATCTCCAAAACAAAACTTGCCTGAGAAAGATGTCCTTGCCCCCATTTTACAGATATTAAAGAATCAAATTTACTATGAAGAAATATAAGGTAAATACGGTAAAGAAGCTACACATGGGTAGAATGGGGCTGTAAATGTAGGGTGTCTGGTTCAAAACCTGTTCACTCATGTATTCATCAAACAAATTATGAAGGGGGTGTCTTCATGTATAGCACTCAGTCCGCGCACTGATGAGACAGAGCTGTGCCAAGGACAAAAGAGCTCGTGTTCTAGCAGGGAAGACTAAAATAATGAGTACTAATTGCACAATTAGTTACTAATTATGATTTGCAAAATTTTGTGAAAGAAAGTTCTGGATGTTCTGAAGATTGTGAAAGGAAATGCTAGCCCAGTCTGGGATGAAGGAAGAAAGAAACGCTTCCTGAAGCATTTCAAAAAGCATTGTCTTTTGAATGGAGTTCAGAAAGATGAGTAGAATTTAACTAGGTGATTGGGGGTGAGTCAGTGCACAGACAGCAGAGTAGGCCTATGTGGGCAGATAAATAGTCTGAAAAAACACAGGGACAGAAAGTGCAATAAGGGACAAGGGGCTTGAAATAGGACGGATTAGAAAGGCCCTCATCAGACCATGTCGAGTCATGAAGGCCATGCAAATAACTTTGTGAACACTAGTGGTCTTTATTAATGGCTTTCCAAATAAGGGGAAATCTAGGAGAATTTTAAATAGAGATCAAGCACAGTAAAGATAGATAACACACACAGTCATGAGGATAGGGATTAGATTAAATGATGATAAAAGCAAATTTAGAAAGACCCATTATGATACAAGTTAAAGTAGGTGGTGAAGCAGAGATATGGGACTGGAGGTAAATTCCTGTTTAATTATTGATGTCCCAGATACGGCCACATTAGCTTTAGTCACCACACCTGCTCATACGTGGGCACGGTTTCATCATCTGCGAAGGACAGCGGCCAGGTCAGCTGCTGTGCTGCAGTGCTCGTGTCTGATTCTGTAACATTGAAAAACTGAGAGCAAAGGCAGTTGCTGTACAGCTGATACTGCTGTGCAATTAAGAGTACACATCTTGTGATTCCTAGAAGGTTAAAGATCCCAAGAGGTACATTCTCATATGCATTAGTTTCTTTTTTATTGCTGCTGTAACAAATTACCACACGCCAAGTATCTTAAAACAATAGTGATTTATTATCTTACATTTTTGGAGGTCAGATGTCTAAACTGAATGTTAGGGCGATGTCCTTCTGGCTGCTAGCAGTAGAGTCCAGGCCTCTGGCCCTGCTGGCTTCCAGAGGCCCCGCCAGTGCTAGGCTCTCAGCCCCTGCTCAAGTCACTCTGCTCTCGGCTTCTGCCATCACGTTGCCTTCTCAGATTCTGACCCTTGGTCTCCCTCTTCTAAGGACCCTCCTTTGTACACTTGGCCCACTCAGGTAATCCAAGAGAATCTCTGTATCTCAAAATTCTAAACTTCATCACAGGTACATGTAGGGTAACATATTCCCAGCTTGCAGGGATTAGGACATGAACATCTTTGCCAGAGGGGCATGTCTCTTGGGACTCAGAATTATAAGTATTACACAAAATGCAGTTTCTATAGAACAGGGGTGGAGAACCTTTGTATGTTGGAAAACCCTATTAATTTAGCATCAATCAAATAAGGCTGTATGTAAGAAACTTCAATTATACTTAAAACGTGCATTACTCTGTAAACATCTAACTACTTTGTACTTAATTTCAAAAGAATGAAATGTTAATCTTAACATTAAATTTTTACTAACTTTATTGTGTCTGCTGTTTGTTGGAAAGCATTTGAATTTTCGGCTGCAGCACGTAGGCCCAGTTATCTTCAGCATGGGTATCAGCTGTCTGTGACTTTAAGGACATCTTGATTTGGGGTAGGTGGGAGAATTTATGGTAATGAATGGTAGAAAAATAAAGAAGCATTTGGGGGGCATGTTGCCGAAGGCCTTGGTATTCCACTTCATCTTTCCATATTTCAATTGGATCTTTTGGCATCAATGACTTTACAATGCCACCCACTGGCAGCTCGGTCACTTCCAGCTGTAGTTCTTTGGGGGCTGTGGTGGTATCAACCAGGTGAGGCTGCAGTGCTAACATGAGTATGAGGCCATGATTCTCAAAGCCAGGAAACCTTTCCTCTATTCTCCATTTAACAGGTCTGTAAAAGCTGCTTATTCTTCAAATGATTTGCATATATCATCCTGCTCATCAGTGACCTCTGCTAACTGTGGAAAATGTTCATCCAAAATTTACTTTTAAAGAATAAATTTTTTGAAAATAACATCCTGCCCAAAAGGTACCACTGCTAACTGTGTAAAATTTTCAACCAAAATTTAATTTTAAATAAAAAATTTTTTTAAAACTTATAGCTTTTTTTTTTTTTTTTTTTTTTGGTGCCACATATCATATACAGACTTAGTTTTGTCTTGCAAAGAAATATTTAAGTCATTTTGATTTGACATGATATCACACAGAAACACTGCATTCGGTGCTACATATAACCCATATTGCTGACTATGTTCCCCATAAACAGTCTGTTTAGCAGAAATAACATTTCGACTAACACCTGTCTCTGCCCTAGCCAATGCACTTTAGAATGCTATGGGAAATCCACAATGAATACTTCACCATTCAATTTTAGCATGTTACAAAACTGACTATGCCATGTTGCATTTGCACTGATATAATTAACAATACTTACAACTTGTTACAAGCTGTCATTTAAAAAGATAGCTTTAGCACAGAAATTTTACCAGTGCATCTGGACATATCAATACTTTTTTTTGAATCTGTGCAATAAGCCCTTCATGTTTTCCTGACATGGAGGGTGCACCATCTGTACATACACTCATTAAATCTGCCATGTTCAAGTCCAACTTCTTGTTAAGTTGGTGAAGATATTTATTGTCTTTGTTCTATTCACAAGAATGTCCAATATGAGTAACTCTTTGTAGAAAAGAAAATCTCCTGGTATGATCCAAGTGAAGTATAAATCTTGGGCTGAGTGAGTAGTACCAGTTGACTTATCCAAAGTGATTGATTAATATGTATTTCCCTTTTGAAGTATTGTGTGACATTTTTCTGTTAATTCGAAGCGTAGTTTATGCTGCCAATCAGTTAAGGTCTCCCTGAAAGAGGCAGTTATTTGTACTTTGAGACACTATCAAAATCTAAACCTACAACTTCAACAATGCATTTGTTCACAATTTATATATCGTAGAATGCTTCCCTCTCCCTGCCCTGAGTATATAAGTTACTTTATAAGTTGCTTCAGTGGCATTCTTTCTAGGTCTTGTTGCTGTACCGAAAGAATCATCTTTGCTTTTGCTTTTCATTTTTTAATTTCTGCAAAACAATCTTCATGTCTCTCCCTCTAATATAGAAGATTTGCAATCCTTATGATTATTATAATGGTGATGAGCATTGAATTTCTTTTATGTTGATTTGCAGTATCACAAAACAAACAAATCATTTTTTCTTTAGCAGAAACAAGATAATACTGCAGTGCTCAATTCTCTTTAAAAATTTGTTTTCTTCCCTCAGCTTGGTCTTCTTTGACAAGATGTACTGTTAATCAGACAGAATTAAAAAATACCTTGAAGATGCAAAACTATCCCCAAATTCCACTTCAAACAGAAATGCGTCACACCATTGTCAAAAGCTGATAACCAGCTGGCAGACTCTACCCCCGTAAACTCTTGCCAACCAGCCTCACTGGTCTTCAGGTGGGAGCTGGAACTAAATCATGAGCACAGCATCTATCAGTTTAGCCAGTGTGACTGACTGACATTCTGCCCGTGCCAGTCAATCTGGGAGGATTATTTCAAGGAATCCTATTTTATTCTTTGGTGTTTGAAATACATTCATTTTTAAAAATAAAATAAAAATTTAAGAGACAAGTAATAGTAAAGTGTATTAACAGAAAAAGAATTTGTTCAGTAATATTTGGATGTAGTTAAAAGACTCTTTTTATGGACCTAGACGGCTTCATCCAGACTTCAGATACAGGTTCCCCACCCTAGACACACAAACTTCAAGGTTTTATGGGTATAAATAGTGTCAACAAAGAGTACACTGATGCCAAAAAGAAAAGCATAACACCTTAAGGATAAAATGACCTGTCCAAACATAAAGAGTTATTGAACAACCCAAACAACGTAGGATTGTAATCGCTGCTATGGGCTACTTGTCTGTCTTACTAAAAAGTACCTTAAGGGTGGCTCCTGTGGCTTTCATATAAATTTTGATTCTTGTTTGTTTATGGGAAGATAGTTGGTATATTTTATTTCCCTATTTAGGACTAATTTTTTTATTTTTTCAATTAAAGAATAACTTCAAGTAAAGAGTGAAATAACAGAGTCTCCACAAGTGGTCCTTTCCCAACAACATTGTACCAAACATGCACACAATGACTTTGCTTGCCTTTTCTTGTCATTTTAATTTTTCAAATGCTTTATTCCTAGGAGACAACTTTTTGCATTCTCCCTGATTAGTGAAGTTATTGAAAAATTAACAGACATGTAGAGGTTCCAATTCAAGCTACTAATAATTAAGTGATATTTCCTTTTTTAAGGCAGAGAAGTAATTGAATCATTTTAAAAAATCAGAGCTTTCTATATAACATGGCTCCTCAAAATGCAAGCACAGAGAGTCATCTTGTCTTCAGGCAATATGCGGCATTGTTCAGAGCAGAGGTTCTAAAGATTTTACAGAATGCAGAAAAATAAATATAGATGGCAGAGTAGGAAGGGATTCATGCACTCTTTCTTTTAGTAGATATTTATTGCTTGCTAAGTGCCAGACACTCTGAGAGGCCTGCGGACTGCCCTCATGTAGGTTATGGATGCCAGATGAGCACAGGCCTAAGTCAGCCACAGCATCTGTAGCTGAGGATGAATCTATGAAACAGAAACACTCAGAGTAGCCTCACTCAAGGGGACTTGTGAAAGATGTGGGAGACCAGGAAGCGGGGGGTGGGGTGGGGTAGGGTGGGAGGGAGTGGGGGGGTGTCAGGAAAGTAAAAAGCCCAGTCAGGAAGTGTGCATAGGAAGGAGGTGCTTTGTAAATAGTGTTGCTCTAGCTTGTTCCTCATCATCTCTCTTAGAAGCAATCTAGCTTTCAATGTCTATATGTCATAAATACTCAAAATTTAATAGTTACCTTATATCAACTTTCTAAAACTGAAATTGCCAGGTCAAAATTATGATTTGTAGTTTTTCATCATGATAATACCTTTTTTTCACAATCCCAAATTGCCTGAGGAAAAAGTTGATATAAATCAACTCACCAGCAACAATTCTACTATATCTGATGGATTTTGTACACATTCTGTTTCATGCTAAAGTGAACAACTTTATCCCAAAAAAGCCAAAAGTGAGGGGGGGGGGGGAAACAGTGCTTGAGTCCTTCCACATTCTTTTATAGAGCAAGAACTAGCTTACATCTGTAACAGAAAGTTAGTGATGAGCTCATGCCTTCCTGATCCCTGAATTATATCCTTTTGCACCATAAAAATCTAAATTTCATAGTTACTCTTTCTGGATGCTGCTTAAACAGTCTCATAAAATGCCGTGTAGACAGAGACCACGTAGCTTCTCACCTATGCACCTTGCTCCTCCAGGTTCTCCTTCTAGGAGGTACTATTGATTTATTGTCTTCTCACAATTTCTCCTTTTTAACCTTCATTTCACTGAAATTTGGAGATTTAATAGAAAAACTTTGAAACAGAATTGCTGGCAGTGGATGGTTCTCAGCGTGTAATCCCAGACAAGCAGCTTAAGAATTATCTAAAAACTTGCGAAAGTTATAAATTCCTGAGCCCCACACTGCGACAAATGAGTCAGAAACTCTGGGTGAGTACTAGGGTGAGGCTACCACTCTGTTTCAGCAAGTCCTCGATTGGGTGATTCCGATGCATGAAAAGTTGGAGAATCACTGGCTAACCGAGTACAAACTGCAATTAAGTATCATTGTTAAAGCACCTGCTCTGTGGTTAAACTACTCCCTAACAGTCTGACATTGGAAGAACATCTTAATCTCTCAGAATCTCACTGTTAAATAAAAATATCTGTAATGATTAAATGAATTAATGCATACAGAGCAATAAGCTTAGTGCCTGGTACACAGGCCTCTCTAATGTAGGGTACAGATTATAACCAAGATGACAAAGACAATCAATGTGCAAATGAAAACTTTTGTGCAGCATCTGTTGTTTTCAAGTTATCTTTGTCCCAATACACTCTAATTATTTTATATCAAACTTCTTATCTGATACAGAAAGTGATGGTTCAAGCTAATTGGAAAGAGCAGAAGCTCTGGGGCCAGATAGAAATCTCGTCCACCTATAATTCTTGATTTAGCAAATAAAAATAGAGAATCCCTAAATACATATGAATTCCAGATAATCAGTGAATATTTTTAGGCTTAATAATATCCAATGGGAAATTTAGAGCATACATGTAAGGAAAAAGTATTGTTTAAGTTCAAATTTACCAGGGGGTCCTATATTTTATCCAGCAAGTCTTCCTACAGCATTTATAGCTAGGAGTTGCTAACAAGTTACTTAATCTCTCTATATCAGTTTCCACATCATTAAGAAATTAATAATAAGTGTTTACAGTAAAGATTTTCTGTGAGGAATAGAAAAGATTTATATATTATCCATATATGGGTGTATGTGGTAAATGTGTATGTATCTATATGATATATAATTATCTGATAAATAGTACTCAGTCTAAAATATCATTATTCATAAAACCTAATCATATTTTAAATCATAACAAGACTTCTAATAATGTTTTTCTGAAAACAATGCTAGGAATCTTCTGGAGCTGGAGATACTGGTTAGTGCAAGAACCACAGGCACTTCTGTAATATAACTAGATACATAAAAGCATTGAATTCTATTGCAGTAGAATTCATTAGCATATAAATGTTTCTTTTAGCAAAAGAAACAAGTACATAGACTTCCTAACTACCAGACATTAAAGCTTTATCATGGTTACTTTTAAAGTTTGACATTCCTTATGCAAAATAAACAAAGCTTTTACTAAACTCTTCTACATTTTTATTGAATTCCAATGAGTTTCAAAATTAGTTCTATAGGGTAACTAGTACTAAGAAAGTTCTATTTTTTGTAGAAAATAAAAGTACAGGTTTCAGGTGAGCAGAATTCACTTCCTTTGGGTGCCTTATGGTGAGAGTTGAGAGTCCGTACCTGAGCTGTTAGGTTGGGCAATAATTTTTATATCACATGGATTAAAGTTGGGAATATATTTGTGGTTACATTTTTATTTGTTCATTTTTTTTTTTTCTGATAGAGAAACTTGATACTCAGACATTTATTATTTTTTAGAGCAAATTTAAAAGGAAGGTACAGAGTCCCCCATAGACTCATGTTCAGTCTTCCCAACTATCAACTTCCTTCTCCAGAGTGGTACATATATTACAAATGATGAGTCCATAGTGACACATCATAATCATCCAAAGTCCTCAGCTTACATTAAGGTTCGCTCTGGGTGCTGTAAATTCTATGGGTTGAAGTATCCATTATTATGGTATCCTCTACGTCAGTGATTTTCAACTGGGGTTCCATGGCTCACTGGTGTGCCCTCAGGATCTTAGGTGTGCTACGAAAAGTTTAAAGATTATCAATTAAATTGTTTCCAAAAGCAGTTCAAAGCATAGTAAGTTTACATATCAAAATTTAAAAAATTGATTATAAAAGTATATCACTGTCATAATAAACATTTTTTTGTTATAATAAACACCAGCTTATTTCTAAAGTGGATGGGGTATAGCCTTGAAAAATAAGGTTTCGTGACACATCCACAGACAGCACGATTTGACAAGGTTTTGCTGATGAACGCCAGTATATGTTAAAATTATCCGAAGTGAATGAAGCCGTAAGACTCAGCAATCCCTCGCTGGTCCTGAGCAGTAAGGAGGCGTAGCTCACTCTGAACGTGTCATTCAGTTCTGTCCAGATTTGAAATAGTGAAGTAGTTGGACACAGTTACCTTACAAATCCTAGTTTTGAGCATTTTTTAGGCATGTTTAATTAATACCACATTTATTTTTACAAAATATGAGTTGTTTATTTACTTATTTTATCCTTGTTATTGTTTTCGATTTGGCATTTTTTAATTTTTATTACATGGCATCCAATTAAATGGACAAGTTTTTAGTAAAGAAACAAAAATTAGAAGACAATGCTAGTGTATCAAAGACTGCTTCATCCAGTACATTGGCAACTAAATTAAAAACAACTCACCATCAACATAATGGCAATTATTTATCATTTGGTTTCATATGTAGTAAAGGAAATCCACCAAGCTCCACATGGGTAATTAAAAACATTACCAAATGAAGCTAAGATTCTAGCAAATTAAAGAAACATTTAAATATAGACATTCTCACTTCTCTGAAAGCTGGTGGAATATTTTAAATGACTTGCACTCAGTAATACTAAGCAAGCAAAAATATGGACCAAATATGCAAAGATACCAGATGAAGCTCAAGAAGGGAGTTACGCAGTTGCAGAAATTGTAGCTGGAAATGAAATCTCATACCTCGCAGAATTCATTATTTTACTGCCACGTTGTGCAGTTGTAAAAGCACTGTTTGGAGAAGAATACGAAAAGGAAATTTTAAAAATTCCACTTTCACATTATATAATTTTTTACTGTTTTAAAGGATTTAACTGAAAAGGTAGAATTTCAAATAATATCTCACCCCAAAAGAGTAAACATGTAAGCATGCTTTAATGCAGTTGGCTGAATCTACTGGTATCAGTGGTAAACCCCAACTTTTAGCATTCAGTAGGATAAAGAAGAAATCATAGACCAGTTTTTATTTTGTCCAACACTCCAAACAACAACAAAGGGCCAAGATATTTTTTTATTTGGTCAGTAATTACTTTAATTCTACAAACTTTCCTTGCGATTCCTGTAGAAGTATTTGTATGGATAGAGCCCCATCTATGTCTGGAGGTGTAAAAGGATTTGTTACACTTGTGCAAAGAAAGAATCCAAAAATTATTTTTACACATTGTTTTCTACACAGGAAAGTGCTAGCATCAAAATCATTGGTGTCTAAATTACCGTATATACTCGAGTATATAAGGTATTAAAAAGTCCTAGAAAATACTGTTAAAATTATTAATTATATAGAAAGCAGACCATCATAACCAAGGTTACTTGCAGAATTATGTTCCTCAAAGGATGTTTCTCATCTGCATCTCCTGATACCTAGGAAAGTGAGGTAGTTATCTCCAGAAAGAGTTCTATCAAGATTTAATTAATTAAATGACACATCATACTTTTTAAAAATGCAACATCCTAAATTAGGTGATTTACTTTGTGACCAGCTTTTGTGTTATAAAGTTGCATTTCTTGTGGACTACAGGGAAATCATGAAAATATTCTCACATCTTCAGATAAAATTAAGGTTTTCAGAGAAAAATTTTTGCTGTGGAAGAAAACACTTAGAAGAGAAAGTGCAGTAGAACTGCTTAAACTAATGAAAGGGTTTAAACTGGGTAAAAATCTTACTGAGCAAATTTTACAAACTTTGGATTTATTGCACACAAATTTTGAAAAATATTTTCGTGCACCTACTCTTGACATGACATCTCTGGATTGGGTGGGAAATCCCTTTATTTTAAGTGTTGTGTGCCAGCAAATTAAATATTACAGAACACTGAGGATTAACAGAAGTAAGAAATGGCAGAGGATTACAATTAAAATAGTCAACAACAGATATTACAACCTTTTGGCTATTTCTCAAGGGCAAATGTCTAAATATTACAAAAAGCAAAAGAAATATTTCTTCTGTTCTCAATTTCATATTTGTGTGAAGTGAGCTTTTCTGCCATGAATAACACTAAAAACAAAAATTGACCCTGGCTAGAATGCTTGGAAGAAGATGTAAGAGTATGCCTGTCCAAAATTTGACCTTGCAAAGAAGATAGTCTAAAAAAAGTCAAGATCAGATATCTCATTAAATTTTAAATTATAATAAAAAATAAATACAAAGAAGTTTTTAAGGAATTTTAATTGTTACCTTTTTTTATAAACTGTAATAAATTATTGTATTTTATTTTTTGGCCATGATGGTGCATTTTGTTTGAGTTAATAAAGCAAAAAATATATATTCTTTTTTTTTTTACTTTTTTTTTTTTTTTTTTTTGGATCAACATAATTTAAATGTACCACAAATGCTTCACTATAGGTTTCGATGTGCCATGAGCTACAACAGGATGAAAACACTGCTCCATGTGCTACTGATTCCTTCCCCACTCCTTTCTGAACCCCCTGGCAAATATTAAGCTTTTTACTGTCTTCATAGTTTTGTCTTTTCCAGAATGTTGTATGGTAGTTGGAGTCACACAGTGTGTAGTTTTTTCAGACTGGCATCTTTCCCTTAGTAATATGCATTTAAGTCTCCTCCTCAAGTGTCTTGTTATAGATTGACAGCTTTATTTCACCAATGTGGATAAATAGATGACAAACAGGCATAGGAAAAGATGCTCCATATCATATTCATCAGAGAAATATAAATTAAAACAACAATAAGAACCTACCAGGCGGCCCCTGTGACTCAGTGGGTAGGGTGCCAGCCACATATACTGAGGGTGGTGGGTTTGAACCTGGCCCCAGTCAAATTGCAACAAAAAAATAGCCAGCTTTTGTGGCAGGCGCCTGTAGTCCCAGCTACTCATGAGGCTGAGGCAAGAGAATCACCTAAGCTTAAGAGCTGGAGGTTGCTGTGAGCTGTGATGTCACGGTACTCTACAAAGGGTGACAAAGTGAGACTCTGTCACTAAAAAAAAAAAAAAAAAAAAAGAACCTGCCTATTATAAAGGCCAAAATGTGAACTCTGACAACACCAAATGCTGACAAGGCTGTGGAGCAACAGGAACTCTCAGCAATGGCTGATAAGAATACAGAATTATATAGCCACTTTACATCATCACAGTTGGGTTATTTCTTCTTTATGTTGATTAATTCTGGCATCTATGGAAATATACAAATGTACTATAAATGGAGATGCCTATTATTTGGAAATATTGTATTTTGCTTTTAATACATTTATTTCTCCTTACTTAGTTTAGTAGACTTTGTGTCTGATAGAAATGAAATGTCGTTTCTTTTTTAGAACGTAATTATATAGGAGAAAAAGCATGTTAAATATTGGTAAAAATATTAATAGGATATAATGTCCATAAGATACACACTTTTTGTTTGTTTTCTCCAGAAGAAAAATAGAAAACTAGTGTTCTAAGGTATTTCATAGGTTTAGGATACGTTTGTCTTAATAACAGTTTTATACATGTATAAAAATGGTATAATGGTGAACAATGATTAAAAGTTACTATGTTTTATTTAAATAGTAAAAGTGTATTTCCTGCAGACATTACCTCACTGTCAAATTTTGAAGCAGCTTGGAAAAAGTGTTTAAGGGAATCTCTAATCTCAACATTTCATACCAACTTACTTCTTTTATGTCTTCTGCTTTTATTAGCTTTGATGTAGTGCTTCACATTTAAAAAGCTATTTCAAGAATGCTTGTAAAGGAAGGTGGATCTGATGTTATTTTGACATTTTTTATAGGGCTCTTTTGTTCCAAGTCAAGCCCTTTAATAACGATCTCATCCCCACCTCCTTCTGTCTCCCCTTCTTGCTGTGCTGTGCTCCACCCACCCGGCCCAGCATCACAGCTCCTTCTATGCTTCCCTCTTCACCATCTCTCACCTTCCAGGCTGTGTTGCACCCAGTGACTTCATCCAATCCCCACTCTTCCCTCCTGGCCACTCAACTGGCTGTTTGTCTCTCTCTGAATATTACCCTTCCCCTCTATGTTAACTTCTCCCATATATATCTTTTCCCAGGTTAATAGCAGGTGATTCTTCAGACTTTAGCTTGCTCATAACTGATAGGGTTAAGCATCAAATAAATGTCAAACGTTGCATCTAAATAAAATGGCCAACAAAGACCAGTGGCCGTTCCTCAGCGTCCCTTCTCACACTTCACTGTGCAGGGACACCGTTGGCAGCATCTGTGTGCCGGCTCTTTTCTCTGCTCATGAGCAATTTGTAAATGGGGCCGCCTTCTTCATTACTGTGCCCTGTGCCAGTCACATAGCCCAGCGTGTAATAGGCTCTCAAATAGATCAACAAATAAATGGCTGCCCCTTTTACATATTGGGAAGTTGATAGTATCAAACTATTAGATTTACCTAAGAACTACAGAATGGAGATTATTCCTGAAGCCCGTGGTGTAATAGCATCAGGGCTGATCTGGTTATACAATGCGTTTCTCTCGCTCTTTTGATTTAGCAGTCCTTTCCAATTCTGGCTTCCTGTGTCTGCCTCTTGTCAATATTCACACATCCTGAAAAAGTTTTCTTCATATCCATGAAGAAACCATGTCCTTACCTCCTACATCTTCTTTAATCCACTGCAGTCTGGATTGTGTCTTTCCACTCCACAGAAATGGACTCATAAAATCTTACAATGAATTTTCATGTCATTAGATTAACATTCCCACTTTTTGAAATAAATCTCTCTTCACTTAGTTCCACCGGCTCCACACTTTCTTAGTATCTTTTACTTCGTTAGCTCCTTTTCTTTGTCTTCTTCCCTGGCCTCCTCTCTGCCCCATCTCCAGTGTGACAGACATACCTACAGGTGTCAGCCTGAGCCCTCCCTTCTGTGGGCACGGAGGACTCAGGTGCTGAACAGCCTGTTGCCACCTGGCTCCGTTGGACTTCTCGATGTTACAAACTCTTCCATGTGCCTGAGTTTAACCATCTTCATAATTCCAGAAAATTGGATCTATCCTTTATTTTATTTTTTTCCATATCATTTATATAATCAATCAGTAAATCCTGTAGCTTCTATCCTTTAAAAACATCTAGAATGCAACCTCCTCCTCCCCCGCTCCCCACAAGCTATGTTGCTGCCATCCTGGTCCAAGTACTATGACGTGATTATAAATTGGTTTATAATCCCTCAGCAGCCTCCTCACTGACCTCCTCATGTCTGTTCCTGCCACTCTTCAACCCACTTTCAACATGACAGCTGGGCTAGAGAAATCTTCCAAAAATATAAATCAGATGACTTCTTCTTCTGTTTAAATCATCCAATATCTTTAAATTTTCACTAAAATGTGTATTTTTAAAGAAAGCCTTCCGTTGTCTTCCTCTAGACTACGCTGCAGACATTCGTTCAGATGTTTCTCCACCTCGTCGACTCTGCTTCTTGAGGTTGCATCAACTTATTCAATTTCTCCAAACATCCCAAGCCTTTTCTGGTCTCTGTGCCTTTGATTTTTTTTCCTCTTCCAAGAATGCTCCTTTCACCCATTGTCTGAGGTTGCTCATCCTTGAGGTCTGACACTTTTCCTCTTTATTTCTACTTATCTAGTTCAATCAGACAATTGTCTAAGTTTTTATTCTTATTTGTTGTCTATCTTTCCTCACTACTCACCAGCAAACATTGATCATAATACTTGTCATCTCCTTCACAGTGAAACACTAATGCTTTTATGATAATAGGCACTCATTAAGTATTTGTTGACTAAATGTGTGAATGGATATTACCGAGTATGTGTGTGATCTTTGTACTTTAGTTTTATCATCGGGAGAATGAAAGGGTTGTAGTTTATGATCTGTGGACTACTTTCCCATTCTTGTATTATTTGAATTTCTAATCAAATTCATCATTAATCAAATACATATTTATATGATACGGTGTGAAAAACACTGAGCAAAATGGTTAGTTATGAAGAAGTAAAGATCTTTTAGCAAATAAGATTGGAACTAATGTGGCAATTTACTATTAATAGCTTTTTGAGAAGCACCAGCTATCATACAAACAAAAAAGAAAAACAGGGAATCAAATGGCCTTGTGAAATGTGAGTAGTCTTTATCAGATGACTTAAAATGATTAAGATATATTAACATACAACTATTTAATTTTGATTTAAGAAAAGGATTTTAAGTCTTTGAAAAATTATGTTTCACTTTTAAAAAATTTCTTTTTCTGGGAAAACATATCTGAAGTTAATTCACTTTGACAGCATTCCGATACTAGTATTTGTTTTGGGAAAAAGTTTCACATGCCACCTCAGCAGTCACTCATGGTTTATCTGCCCAGTATCCATCTCCACCATGTCTGTTTCTTCCTTCCTTCCTTTCTTCTTGTTATAACTCTGATTCACTCGATTATCTTCCCGCCTCCGTAAGTCTATGTGCTCTGAGTGGCTAGATAGCAGTCATTTTCTGACAGTGTGTCCTGACATTTCTAAGCTGACTGTGGCAATCCTCTATCTCTTGGCAATGACTGGTTTAGTCGTGAATATTGGGCACAGTTCTAGCCAATGTAACCTGAGAGAAAGTGTATTTTTGGCCTTGTGCTAAATATTCCCTTACTCTTAAAAGGCAACTCAAAGAAGATATCTTTCAATGGCCTCTTTCCTTTCTTGGGCACAGGTGACTCCTGGAATTAATATGCCCACCCTATAATGGCAGGGAAACTAGCCCAAGGAGAAAGCTGAAAAGATGGGATGGCCAAAGATGCAGAGATGCAAAAAGGTGCGGTACTGGCACAAAAACAGAGAGGTAGACGTATGGAACACAATTGAGAACCAAGAGATGAATCCAGACACTTATCGTCATTTGATCTTTGATAAGTCCATTAAAAATATAAATTGGGGGAAAGATTCCCTATTTAACAAATGGTTCTGGGAGAATTGGCTGGTGACTTGTAGAAGACTGAAACTGGACCCACACCTTTCACCATTAGCAAAAATTGACTCTCACTGGATAAAAGATTTAAACTTAAGACATTAAACTATAAAGATTCTTGGAGAGAGTACAGGAGAAACACTTGAAGAAATTGGCCTGGAAAAATACTTTATGAGGAGGACCCCACCCCACCCCCAGGCAATTGAAGCAACACCAAAAATACATTACTGAGATTCGATCAAACTAAAAAGCTTCTGCCCAGACAAGAGCACAGTAAGTAAAGCAAGCAGACAGACCTCAGAATGGGAGAGGATATTTGCAGGTTATGCTTCTAACAAAGGTTTGATAACCAGAATCCACAGAGAACTCAAACTTATTAAGAAGAAAAGAACAAGTGATTTCATTTCATTGTGGACAAGGAACTTAAACAGAAGCTTCTCTGAAGAAGACAGGCGCATGGTCTACAGACACATGAAAAAATGCTCATCATCTTTAGTCATCAGAGAAATACAAATCAAAACCACTTAGAGATATCATCTAACTCCCAGAAGAGTGGCTCACACAACAAAATCCCAAAACAACAGATGTTGGCGTAGATGTGGAGAAAAGGAAACACTTCTGCACTGCTGGTGGGAGTGCAAGTTAATATGTCCCTTTTGGAAAGAAGTATGGAGAATACTCAGGGATCTAAAAGTAGACCTGCCATTTGATCCTGCAATTCCTCTACTAGGTGTATATCCAAGAGGCCAAAAATCACTTTGTAACAAAGATATTTGCACCACATTGTTCATTGCAGCTCAATTCATAATAGCCAAGTCATGGAAGAAGCCCAAGTGCCATCAACCCAGAAATGGATTAATAAATTGTGGTATATATATACCATGGAATATTTTTCAGCCTTAAAAAATATGGAGCCTTTACCTCTTTTATGTTTACATGGATGGAGCTGGAACATATCCTACTTAGTAAAGTATCTCAAGAATAGAATAAAAAAAAATATCCAATGTACTCAGAACTATTATGAAACCAATTTACACTCACTCACACTTTCTTATGAAGAGTAGATCACAACTGTGGCCCAGGATGTAGGAGGGAGGAGGCGGGATAGGGAGGAGGTCAGATAGAGGGAGGGTGAATAGTTGGATCACACCTATGATGGAGAATGCAAGGGTACATGTTGGATCTAATAGTATAGAGTATAAATGTCTTAACACAATATTAAGTAAACAAGATAAGGTATATATTAACCAGTGTGATGTAAGAGTTCCTAATTCTATATTAAATCAGCACATTGTACCCAATGAATGCATTAATGTACACATGATCTATATGTTTATGATTTAATATGAAAAGGAAAAAAATTTAAAAAGTGAAAAATTAAAAATAAAAAAAGTACACAAGTCCATAAAGGTAATCCATCATATTTACAGAAGCAAAAACAAAGACCATATGATCCTCTCAATAGATGCAGAAAAGGCATTCTATAAAATCCAGTATCCTTTTCTAATTAGAACACTAAAGAGTATAGACATAGGTGGCACATTTCTTAAACTGATCGAAGCTATATCTATGACAAACTCATAGCTAATATTTTACTGAATGGAGTAAAACGGAAAGCTTTTCCACTTAGAACTGGAACCAGACAAGGTTGTATTCTATCGCCACTACTATTTAACATAGGGCTGAAAGTTCTAAACAATACAATCAGGCAAGAGAAGCATATAAAGGGCATCCAAATGAGAGCAGAGGAGGTCAATCTCCCCCTCTTTGCTGATGACATGATCTTATACTTAGAGAACACCAAGGACTCAACCACAAAACTCCCAGAAGTTATCAAAAAATATAGCAATGTCTCAGGTATAAAATCAATGTCCACAAGTCAGTACCCTTTGTATTTGCCAATAACAGCCAAGATGATAGGCTAATTAAGGACATAGCTCCCATCATCGTAGCTTCAAATAAAATGAAATACCTAGGAATATACCTAACAAAAGAGGTGAAAGACTCATGCAAAAAAAAATTATGAAATGCTAAGAAAAGAAATAGCAGAGGATATTAACAAATGGAAGAACATTTTATGCTCATGCCTGGGAAGAGTCAATATTGTTAAAATGTCTATACTTCCCAAAGCAATCTATAGATTCAATGTCATCCATATTAAATTACCAACATTGTACTTTCTTGAAAAAAATAATTCCTCATTTTGTATGGAACCTGAGAAAAACCCATATAACTAATGCAGTTCTTAGTAATAAATACAAAGCCAGGGGCATCAACCATACCAGACTTTAGACTTTGTAGTCATAGTGGTCAAAACAGCATGGTTCTGGCACAAAAATAAAGACATAGACATTTGGAATTGATAGAAAACCAGGAAATGAAACTAACACCTTATAACCACCTCATCTTTAATAAACCAAACAACAACATACACTGAGGAAAAGAATTTCTATTCAATAAATGGTGCTGGGAGAACTGGCTATCCACATGTAAAAGACTGAAACTGGACCCACATCTTTCTCCACACACAAAAATTGATTCAAGATAGATAAAATATCTGAATTTAAGGCATGAAATGATAAAAAATTCTCAAAGAAAGCATAGAAAAAACACTTGAAGATATCTGCCTGGGGAAAATCTTCATGAAAATGATGTCCATGGCAATTGCAAAAACAAAAATAAACAAATGGGATTTAATTAAACTAAAAAGCTTCTGTACATTTAAGGAGACAATAACCAAAGCAAATAGACAACCTACACAATGAGAAAGGATATTTGCATATTTTGAATCAGACCAAAGCTTCATAACTAAGATCTACAGAGAACACAAATTAATCCACATGAAAAAGCCAATAATCCCATTAATGGGCAAGAGAGATAAATAGAACCTTCTCTAAGGAAGACAGATGAATAACTAACAAACATATAAAAAATGCTCACCATCTCTAATTATTAGAGAAATTCAAATCAAAACTACAATAAGATATCATCTAACCCCAGCAAGAACGGCCCACATCACAAAATGTGAAGAGAAGAGAACACTTTTATATGCTGGCATGAATGTGAAGAGAAGAGAACACTTTTATATGCTGGCATGAATGTGAAGAGAACACTTTCACACCTCTGGTAGGACTGCAAACTAATACAGCCTTTTTGGAAGGAAGTATGAAGAACCTTCAAAGAACTCAAGCTAGACCTCCCATTTGATCCTGCAATTCCATTACTGGGTATCTACCCAGAAGGAAAAAAATTCTTCTACCATAAGAACACTTGCACTAGACTGTTTATTGCAGCTCAATTTACAATTTCCAAAATGTGGAAACAGTCTAAATGCCCACCAACCTAGTAATGTATTAACAAGCTGTGGTAAAGGTATAGCATGGAATACTGTTCAGACATTAAAAAAGATGGAGACTTTGTATTAACCCAGATGGAAGTAGAACACATTATTCTTAGTAAAGCATCACAAGAATGGAGAAGGAAGAATCCTATCTACTCAATTCTCATATGAAGACAGTTGATGACCTAGTACATAG
Organism: Loris lydekkerianus; assembly: GCA_963574355.1. Lineage (NCBI taxonomy): Eukaryota > Metazoa > Chordata > Mammalia > Primates > Lorisidae > Loris > Loris lydekkerianus. The sequence continues at coordinate 32,475 of CAUYPK010061858.1, forward strand.
TCGGGATGGGGGAAGGGGAGTGCAGAGAGAGGTAAGGAGGGAGGGGGCATGGGAAGGGAAGAAGAGAGAGAGGGAAGGAGGGAGGTGATGGGAGGTCACAGTGTGTGACACACCTTTTGGGGCCATGACACAATAATAAGAGGTACTTTACCTAACAAACGCAGTCAATGTAACCTGATTATTTGTACCCTCAATGAATACCCAAAAATAAAAAAAAAAAGATAGAGACTTTTACATCTTTTGTAGTAACCTGGATATAACTGAAACACATTCTTTTTACTAAAGTGTCACAAGAATGGAAAAGCCAATATCCAATGTACTCAATACTAATATGAATCCAATAGATGATCTAATTCACACCCACACCCACACAGGAGATAAAATCAATTCAATTCCAGTTGCAGGGAGGGGGATGAGAGAGGGGAAATTGGGGTGGAGAAAAGAATTAGTGGGCTCCCAGTTAATGGGCACAATTTATGGGTGTATGGTACACCTTTTGAGTGTGGGACACAACTACAAGAGGGACTTTACCTAACAAACTAAAATATTGTGTCCTGGTTGTTTGCAACCTAACATTAAACTGAAGTCAAAAAAAGAATTAGAGGGATCATAGCTGGATAAAAAATTTCACTTCTTATGGAGACTTTTTTTAAAATATGAGGTTATAACCAGGAAAACAAGATGGCAGTGAAGTCCAAAACTCTAGGTATTTCAAAGCATTGGTAAGGGAAGGACAAACATGATACAAAAAACTGATGACAAAGCAATCCAGACAATTAGTTCTGAATTGATAATGCTGAAAATATAGTATCATCTCCCCTTTTTTTCCCTCTGTGTTAGTTCATGGCCAAGTGGGATATCCATATAGTTATAATCCCTATGTCTGAAAAAGGCCAGACATAAACAAGTTTGAGATTTTACATGGTGACATATGAGGTCTGACAATTTAGTTTATGAATTTGCCACTATGTGCTTATGTTGACAGTACTGTACAAACAACTCAGAAGATTTCAAAATCTTGGTACATCAGTGTCTCATGGCTGTGCTTGTGTCAACATGTGGTGGTGTCTTGCTGCGTGGTATTCATTATTGTTGTGTGGTTTTGTGTGCCATTAAAAAATGGCAAAGGTTAAATTACAATAATACATAAACATTAAAGTTATTATTAAACTTGACAAGAGGGGAAGTGAAGTCAAGGACATGTTAGTCCACGTGTATGGGGATAATTTCTTAAAGAAAAAAAGCAGTGTACAAATGGATTAAAAGTTTTTCTAAGGGGAGAAAAATCATCACTGATGAAGAGGGATAAGGACAGCCACTAACAAGCAGAACTGGTAAAAATATGCAAATATTCGTCAAATTGTGCATCAAAATCACCAGCTGTCTGTGAGAAGCATAGCAAATCAAATAAATATTGATAGAGAAACCATTAGGAAAATCCTCACTGAAAATCTCAGCACGAGAAAGGTGTGAAAAAATGGTCTAGAGGGAACTCACCAATAAACAAAAGCAAAAGAAAGTCAAACTTTGCTAAGACCTTTGGAAATCCAAGATGATGTTTTGGGCCATGTTATTGGAAATGAAGTATTGGTGTACCAATAAGACCCTGAAACAAAGCGTGAGAGTGCACAATTCTTCACATTGAAAAATATTCATCAGTCCATATCAAAATTCAAAGCTTTGCACAAAGGCAGTATCAGAGCCAATGAGGTTTATCTGAGACATCATTATTGATAATTGTCCAAACAACATTGATAACCTTTTTTGATATCAGAGGGATTGTTTATTAGGAATTTGTAACAACTGGACAGTTAAACAAATTTAAATTGTTTAATTTGATACTTCTTTTTTTTCTAGCTGTTGTATATGTCAGATTATCAATCAAATGGTAATAATACATTTAATAATGTTTATTGTGTTTCTCCACATTTCAGGTGCTTTACCAAGATTATTTTAATTTTACTTTTTACTTGAATCCTCACAACTTTTAGTCTCATTTTACAGATGATGAAATTCAAATATTAACGTAACCATTAAATTAACATACTCAAAACCAATTGGCTGGGCTGGGTTTGTTTTGACTCTAAAGCCTGAGTTCATTCCCCTCCAACCTTGCTAGGTAAATATTCATAATATCCATTTTGAAAATATTTCCATGTCATTCATATGAAAATTAAATTGTACACATCCTTCTGCTTTCCTTCTTTTAATCTTCTCTCTGTACCCCTCACACACACACTCACACAGAGAATAAATAGTGAGAGAGAGAAAGTGGTATAAGTCATTACTACTAAAAAAGTTTGAAATGTCAATACACCTTCTCTAATAGCTTAATCAAATGTTGAATTCATCTGTTAATTGAGCTTTTTAAAATAGCATATATATTAGATCACCTATTACCTATATTCTGAAGTATTTACTGAATAAAACAATTTTGGATAAAAAGGAAACATACTATATATGATAACAGTTTATAGAGTAACATAAAAATGGAAAGAATTGAGTTACAAGTAATGTGAAAACACAGATGTCTGGGCATTCTGTGGTTCATAATTTAATAATAAGTACAGTAGCAGAGGCAGAACATGATGGTGGATGGGACGGACCTGTTGCCCACCTCTCCCAAGTCATCAGGTGAGAGGAAGAGGGATCTGAACCTTTTTCCCATGTGGATTATTGGTGTGGAAAGACAGCTGGAGACACACAGTGAACTGGCATATTGCTGTATATGAGGTGTAATTTAAAACCACGGACTCTGTTGTAGAGATTTTCCCTGCTTGGCCATGCTGGCCAGTGGGCCCCTCCCTCATGAAAGATAGCAGCCTGCAATTCCTGGCAAAACCTAATTGACAAGAATTTATTCCTGACCCAAGTGTGGCACCTGAAAAAGGAGCCACTCAGAACCACGAGGAGCTTAAGCAACCTGATGGAAAATTGAAGGGAAGGGATCCTACCTTGGAAACAGACATTTTAAGTTATCTGAAATGGCAGACACCTTCCCACAGAACAACAGGAGTGATTAAATAGACCAGACCATTCCTGGTGGGGAATATTGGGGTGGGCTGGCAGTTCAGGCTGTGCAGTGAATTGGTGGGTGGCTGGACTCAAAAGTCCAGATTCAAAAGTGAGGCTCTGAGCCACAAAAACTGAGGATAAGGGTTCTGTGCACTGGAGCTGCGAAAGCTGGCAGCAGCCGCGGGTGCCAACAGCAGCTAAAGCCAACGGCAGTCAGCGCCCTCCCCCACAGCAGGTTGCAGTTACAAGGTGCAGAGGAATGTGGGAGCAAAGTGGAAATATTTGTGAAGCGTGGACTCCTGCACTGAGTTGGGAGGTCAGATAGGAGTGCTGTCTGGAACAGAACAGCTGAAGTTGCACAACAATGAGGAAATAAACTTTTACAAAAACTCCAAAATGGCAATCGGCCAGGTAGGGTGGTTACCGTGCTAACAGTATAAACTGTGAACCAGGTATAAACCTGAGAACCACTCACAGTGCCACCTGATGTCCAAAGACTATATTGCATTATAAATATATTACTATGAAAGTTGCTCCCTACATCATACATATAGATGCATATTTCTACATATATACAAGAATAATATTTTTGTTGGTGGTGCCTATTTTTTTCTCCCTCTTTTTTTCTTTTTTTTTTTCTTCACCATTTTCTTGGAGGAACTAATGTTAATTTTTATTTATATATATATATATATATTTTATTTTTATTTTTTCTATTTTTAATTGTTTCTTCTATTTTAACATTATTATGAACACCACTTTTCTTTTCCTTCGCTCTTTCTCTTCTTTCCTCCTCTTGGTTTCTGAGAGTGCTGACATCAGATTTTGAGAGGTTTTTTTGTTTGTTCATTTTGTTTGTGTGTTTTTTCACTTTTTTTCAATTATTTTATAATTATCATTATTTTTATTGCAGTTGTGTTCTTTTGTTGTTGTTGTCTGTATGTCTATGTGTTTCTGATTGCTTGTGCATCTATGGGCTTATGTGTCTGGTAGCCTTTTTATCTGTTTATTTGCTCAGTTGGTCTCAATGAGTTTGGTGTTTCAACCTGCAATTCTGAGCTCCCATAACTCCCCTCCACTCTCACTCTGAGGTCTGGAGGCCTGTACACCAGGAGTCCAGATTCTTGAGTGATTTCTCAAGGGGTATGGGGAGGGACTGGACTGCAGCTGGACAGTGCTGATTCTGTGGCACAGGAGTGAGGAGACAATAGTCAGCTGAGAGAAAATCACATCAGAGCAGAAGTGCCCCAAGGCACAGAGCAGCAGCCGTTTCGGCAAAAATAAGGTGCACACCTGGATATCCCGAAGCCACACCCCCTGTCTCCCTGGGCAACCAGAGGAGGCCGGGCATGTTCTCAGATTGCAGCACATGGAACAGATCTGGGAGTGAAACACAGGACCTGTGAGTAAAGGGTTTGCCTGAAGCGGTACCAGCTTTGGTGGAGCGCAGGAACTAGAAAACGCATGTGCAGAGCTGGGAAATTCCAAGGATGGGGCCAACCCAAAGGATTGCTTTACTGAGCCTAAGACCCACCCGGCACTCAGGGGATCATCAGCCTATAGACAAAATAAGGGAAGAGACTACAGCTGACAGCTAACTGTGCTGCGAATATAAACCTGCAGGAGTAAAGAGAGGGCCTGAGGCACAGATTCTGGGAAATAAGATCAGCTCCCATTTTACAGAGGAATTTAAAAGGGACAGAAATAAACTCCCACAACGTTGTTCTGTTCTGCCAGTAACATCAATCAGAGGTGGGGGTAGAACTGAGTGAACACCGCCCAACCTCCATCAAGCACCCGAGGTTGTCAGGCCTCACTGCCCCCTGCTGGATAGAGGCAGAGAGCAGCGGCCTTGCTGAGCAGATACAGATTTCCTTATGATTTAGGCAGGTGTAACCCCCTGGATTATCTGCTCGCTGGAGACAACTGGGTCACAACCCTGCAGGGTTAAAAGTGAGTGGGGGTGAAAGAGGAGCAAGGTGGGGAAGGAGGCATCAACCCTCGAAGACTAATTTCCTTGCTGGGTGGGTCCTCTGACCTCACGGAGCACCAGAGCAATTCATATTTGAGTTGTTAAAAGATCCCTGTGATCAAGTAGCCAGAGACTTTTCAAACTCTCCCACCTGAGACAGGTGCTGACTGAGACAACTGATTTGGACATTTTGAACTGAGTCAATTGCCTAAGAACTATTCAAGTGGTGCACAGGATGTGTGGATGCAGGAAGGTTTGATTCTCCTTTTCCAATTATTGCCTGTGTAAGGCAGGGTGACTTAATTGCTGGTATTTCTCCACAGCAGAGACTTCAACCCAGAGTAACTGTTTTACTAGCGTTAAACAGAGACAAGCTGAAAACAAGAAAAAACCACTTAGCCCCACAACACGAAATAAGTCTTCAGTTTCTCAGGCTGAAGCATTGTACGGGTCCTCAACAAAGCTCCAGGGGAAAAGTCAAATGGTGCAAAGTAATCATGGGGCGGAATCAGCAGAAAAACTCTGGTAACATGAATAACCAGAATAGATCAACACCACCTGAGGAAAGATATGGCAGATGTAACTGAAGATCCCATTCATAAACAGCTGGCTGAGATGTGAGAAATCAAATTCAGAATTTGGATTGCAAACAAAATTAATAGAATGGAGCAAAATTTGGAATTAGAAATTAGAAGATAAATTCTAAAGTCAGAACTAGAAATTTGAGGAGAAATTCAAAATTTGTCTCAAGAATTTAATGAATTTAAAGAAAAAAACACCAAAGATTTTGATGCACTGAAACAAGAATTTGCAGCTCTCAAAGATCTGAAAAATATGGTAGAATCCCTCAGTAACAGAGTGGACAAGGCAGAAAAAGGATTTCTGAAAGTGAAGACAAAGCATTTGAACACTCTCAAACACTAAAAGAGAAAGAGAAATGGAGGGTAAAAATGGATCATTCTCTCAGAGAGCCATGGGATAATTCAAAGAGGCTAATATTCACCTCATTGGAATCCCCAAAAGTGACGAAGTGGCCTCAAAGGGAACAGAGGCCCTTCTCCATGAAAGAATGAAAGAGAATTTTCCAGACATGCCAAGAGATTCTGAAATTCAGGTAGCAGACAGTTTCACAACCCCAGCATGACTCAATACGATTAAGACATCCCCGAGGCATATCATAATTAACTTCACTAGTGTTGAGTAGGAAGGAGAAAATTCTGAAAGCAGGCAAATGCAAGAAATCCATTACCTACAACGGGAAGATTATTAGAATGACTCCAGATCCCTCTGCTGTAAATTTTCAAGCCAGAAGAGGATTGTCATTGACTTTTAATCTCCTAAAAATAAATAACTTTCTTTTTTTTTAATATAAATCATAGCTGTGTACATTAATGTCATCATGGGGCACCATACACTTGGTTCGTAGATCATTTGACACATTTTCATCACACTGGTTAACATAGGCTTCCTGGCATTTTCCCGGTTATTTTGCTAAGAAGTTTGCATTCCACATTTGCCAAGTTTTACATATACCCTTGTAAGATGCACCACAGGTGTAATCCCATCCATCCTGTTCCCTCTACGCCCCTTCCCCCTCACTCCCCACCCTTTCCCTTTTCCCCCTATTCTTAGATTGTAACTGGGTAACAGCCTTCATGTGAAGGTCCTAAATTAGCTTCATAGTAGGGGTGAGTACATTGGGTACTTTTTCTTCCATTCTTGAGAGACTTTACTGAGAAGAATATGTTCCAGCTCCATCCATGTAAACATGAAAGAGGTAAAGTCTCCATCTTTTTTTAAGGCTGTGTAGTATTCTGTTGTGTACATATACCATAATTTATTAATCCATTCATGGATAGATGGAGATTTGGGCTTTTTACATGATTTAGCAATTGTGAATAGGGCTGCAATAAACATTCTGGTACAAATATCTTTCTTATGATTTGATTTTTGGTCTTCTGGGTATATGCCCAGTAGAGGAATTACAGGATTAAATGGCAGGTCTATTTTTAGATCTCTAAGGGTTCTCCATATATCTTCCCAACATGAATGTATTAATTTGCCTTCCCACCAGCAGTGCAAAAGTGTTCCCTTTTCTCCACATCCACGCCAACATCTCTGGTTTTGGGATTTTGTGATATAGGCTAGTCTCACTGGAGTTAGATGATATCTCAAGGTAGTTTTGATTTGCATTTCTCTGATGATTA
>CAUYPK010061859.1:0-31913 GCA_963574355.1 Loris lydekkerianus
AAAGGATGGTCATCCATATTTCAGAAAAATGGTAATCATAAAAAAGCAGGTGTTGGAATTCTATTTGTAGATACAATAGGCTTTAATCCAACAAAAGTAAGGAAAGATAGGAATGGTCATTTCATTGTTAATTATATAATGAAATTATATATTTCACTCAATATAATGACATTTCAATTGTTAATATTTATGCACCCAACCAGAATGCACCTCAATTTATGAGAGAAACTCTGACATGAGCAACTTTACTTCCTCCAGCTCCATAATAGTCAGAAATTTTAACACTCCTTTGGCAGTGTTAGATAGATCCTCCAATAAGAAGCTGAGCAAAGAAATTTTAGATTTAAACCTAACCCTCCAACACTTGGATTTAGCAAACATCTACAGAACATTTAATCCCAACAAAACTGAATACACATACTTCTCATCAGCCCAGAGAACATACTCCAAAATCGATCACATCTTAGGTCACAAGTCTAACCTCAGGAAATTTTAAGGAACATAAATTATTCCTTGCATCTTCTCAGACCACCATGGAATAAAAGTTGAACTCAGTGACAACAGGAATCTGCATACTCATACAAAAACATGGAATTTAAATTACCTTATGCTGAATGATACCTGGGTCATAGATGAGATTAAGAAGGAAATTGCCAAATTTTGGAGTGAAATGACAATGAAGACATGAATTATCAGAACCCCTGGGATACCATAAAGAAAGTCCTAAGAGGGAAATTTATAGCACTGCAAGCCTTCCTCAAGAGAACAGAAACAGAGGAAGTGAACAACTTAATGGGATATCTCAAGCAACAGGAAAAGGAAGAACATTCCAAACCCAAACCCAGTAGAAGAAAAGAAATAACCAAAATTAGAGCAGAATTAACTAAAATTGAAAACAAAAGAATTATACGACAGATCAATAAATCAAAAAGTTGGTTTTATGAAAAGGTCAATAAAATAGATAAACCTTTGGCTAACCTAACCAGGAAAAAAAGAGTGAAATCTCTAATTTCATCAATCAGAAATGACAAAGATGAAATAAGAACAGACTCCTCAGAAATTCAAAAAATTCTTAATGAATATTACAAGAAACTTTATTCTCAGAAATATGAAAGTCTGAAGGAAATCGAGCAATACTTGGAAGCACGTCACCTTCCAAAACTTAGCCAGAATCAAGTAGAAATGTTGAACAGGCCCATATCAAGTTCTGAAAAAGCATCAACCATAGAAAATCTCCCTAAAAAGAAAAGTCTGGGACCAGATGGCTTCACATCAGAATTCTACCAAACCTTTAAAGAGGAACTATTACCTATATTACTCAACCTGTTCCAAAATATAGAAAAAGAAGGAAGACTACCCAACATGTTCTATGAAGCAAACATCACCCTGATCCCCAACCCAGGAAAAGACTCAACAAGAAAAGAAAATTATAGACCAACGTCACTAATGAATAGAAATGCAAAAATATTCAACAAGATCCTAACAAATAGAATCCAGCAACACATCAAACAAATTATACATCATGACCAAGTCAGTTTTATCCCAGTGTCTCAAGGCTGGTTCAATATATGTAAATCTACAAATATAATTCAGCACATAAACAAATTAAAAAACAAAGATCATATGATTCTCTCAATTGATGCAGAAAAAGCTTTTGATAATATCCAGCATCTCTTCATGATCAGAACACTTAAGAAAATTGGTACAGAAGGGACATTTCTAAAACTGATAGAGGCCATCTACAGCAAACCCACAGCCAATTTCGTATGGAATGGAGTTAAATTGAAATTATTTCCACTCAGATCAGGAACCAGACAAGTCCGCCCATTGTCTCCACTGCTCTTTAACATTGTAATGGAAGTTTTAGCCATCACAATTAGGGAAGAAAAGGCGATCAAGGGTATCCACATAAGGTCAGAAGAGATCAAACTTTCGCTTTTCATAGATGATGTGATTGTATATCTGGAAAACACCAGGAATTCTACTACAAAACTCTTAGAAGTGATCAAGGAATACAGCAGTATCTCAGGTTACAAAATCAACATTCATAAATAGGTAGCCTTTATATATATCAACAATAGCCAAGCTGAAAAAATAGGTAAGGACTCTATTCCATTCACAGTAGTGCCAAAGAAGATGAAATATTTGGGAGTTTATCTAACAAAGGATGTGAAAGATCTCTGTAAATAGATGAAACTCTAAGAAAAGAAATAGCTGAAAATGTTAACAAAGGAAAAAACATACCATGCTCATGGGAGGGAAGAACCAACATTGTTAAAATGTCCATACCACCCAAAGCAATATATTATTTTAATGCAATCCCTATTAAAGTTCCACTGTCACACTCTAAAGATCTCAAAGAAATAATACTTCATTTTATATGGAATCAGAAAAAAACTCAAATAGCCAAGATATTACTCAGAAATAAAAACAAAGCAGGAGGAATGACGCTACCAGACCTCAGACTATACTACAAATTGATAGTGATCAAAACAGCATGGTACTGGCACAAAAACAGAGACGTAGATGTATGGAACAGAATAGACAACCAAGAGATGAATCCAGCTACTTACCGTTATTTGATCTTTGACAAGCCAATTAAAAACATTCAGTGGGGAAAAGATTCCCTATTTAAGAAATGGTGCTGGGTGAACTGGGTGGCGATTTGTAAAAGACTGAAACTGGACCCACACCTTTCACCATTAACTAATATAGACTCTCACTGGATTAAAGATTTAAACTTAAGACATGAAACTATAAAATTACTAGAAGAAAGTGCAGGGAAAACTCTTGAAGAAATCGGTCTGGGCAAATATTTTATGAGGAGGATTCCCCTACCCTCCGGCAATTGAAGCAGCTTCAAAAATACACTACTGGGACCTGATCAAACTAAAAAGCTTTCACACAGTCAAGAACACAGTAATTAAAGCAAGCAGAATGGGAAAAGATATTTGCAGGTTATGTCTTCCACCAAAGTTTAATATCCAGAATCCACAGAGAACTCAAATGTACAAGTAAGAAAAGAACAAGTGATCCCATCACAGGCTGGGCAAGGGACTTGAAGAGAAACTTCTCTGAAGAAGACAGGCGCATGCCCTATAGACATATGAAAAAATGCTCATCATCCTTAATCATCAGAGAAATGTAAATCAAAACTACTTTGAGATATCTTCTAACTCCAGTAAGATGAGCACATATCACAAAATCCCAAGACCAGAGATATTGGCATGGATGTGGAAAAAAGGGAACACTTCTACACTGTTGTGGGAATGCAAATTAATACATTCCTTTTGGAAAGATGTTTGGAGAACACTTAGAGATCTAAAAATAGATCTGCCATTCAATCCTGTAATTCCTCTACTAGGTATATATCCGGAAGACCAAAAATCACATTATAACAAAAATATTTGTACCAGAATGTTTATTGCAGCCCAATTCATAATTTCTAAGTCATGGAAGAAGCCCAAGTGCCCATGGATCCACGAATGGATTAATAAATTGTGGTATATGTGCACCATGGAATATTATGCAGCCTTAAAGAAAGATGGAGACTTTACCTCTTTCATGTTTACATGGATGGGGCTGGAACATATTCGTCTTAGTAAATTATCTCAAGAATGGAAGAAAATTATTCAATGTACTCAACCCTACTATGAAACTACTTTATGGTTTTTATATGAAAGCTATAACCCAGTTATAACCTAAGAATATGGGGAAGGGGAAGAGGAAGAGGAGGGAGGGGGGAGGATAGGCGGAAGGAGGGTGATTGGTGGGCTTAGACCTACAATGCATCTTACAAGGGTACATGTGAAACTTAGTAAATGTAGAATATAAATGTCTTAACACAATAACTAAGAAAATGCCAGGAAGGCTATGTTAACCACTGTGATGAAAATATGTCAAATGGGCTATAAAACCAATGTGTGGTGCCTCATGATTGCATTAATGTACACAGCTATGATTTAATAATAAAATAAAATAATAATAATAATGCAATGAAAGTAACACATGAGGTTCAGTATGGAATCATAAGTTAACTACCTTTTTCCCAATGTCTCAAAAAATAGATAACTAATATTTATAAATAACAGTAAAAGATAATTAAAAAAAAAAAAAACTATCTGGAAGAGTGGCTTTTTTTTTTTTTTTTTTTGCACTTTTTTTTCGGGGCTTTGTTCAAACCCACCACCTCTGGCATATTGGGCCAGCTCCCAACTCTTTTGAGCCACAGACGCCGCCCTAAGAGTGGCATTTAAAAAAATAAAAAATAAATATTGATTGAAGTGAAATTCATGTAAAGTTAACCATTTTATATGGAACTCCCAGGCTCAACTGATCCTCCTGCATCAGCCTCTTAAAGTGCTAGGATTATAGGCATAAGACACTGAGTGCAGCCCTAAAATTAACCATTTTAAAGTGAACAATTCAGTGACATTTTATACATTCACAATGTTTTGCAAAAACCACTTCTATCTCATTTCAAATATTTCCATCACTCCAAGGTAAAATCTGTAACTCAGAAGCAGTTTCTCCCAATTCCCTCCTCTCTCTAGCCCTCAGCAGCCACTAATCTATACTTTTTATTTTTTAGTTTATCTGTTCTGTAAGTTTCATAAAAATGGAATCATATACACTCCGTGACCTTTTGGGCATGGTGACTTTAGCTTAGTATAAGGTTTTGGGGTTCATCCATACTGCAGTGTGTCTTAGCACTTCGTTCCGTTTATAGCCAAATAACATCTCACCATATGTGTATACTGTAACTTTATGTACCCTTTCGTGGACACTTGGGCTCTTTTCACTTTTTGCTGATTGTGAATTGTACTGTTATGAACATGTGTGTATACATACTTGCTTGAGTACTTGCTTTCAGTTCTTTGGGGAATATATTGAAGGGTAGCCTAGTGTGGCCATGTGGTAACTCTATGTTTAACTTTATGAGACTTGACCAGGCTGTTTCCACAGCTGCCACAGCAACGTACGAGAGTCCCAATCTCTTCACGTTCTCACCAACATTTTTGTTTGTTTTATTTTAGCAATAAACTAAGTAGTTTCTGTGGAGTGGTACCTCACTGTGGCTTTGATTTGAGTTTCCCTAATGACTAATGATGTTGAACATCTTTTGGTTTATATCTTCTTGGGAGAAATGTCTATTTAAGTCCATTGCCTACTTTTCTAATTGGGATGTCTTTTTACTGTTGCACTATAGGAGTTCTTTATACACTCTCAGTAGTAAGCGCTTATCAGAAATGTAATTTGCAAACATTTTCTCTCACTTTGTAAAATGTCTTTTCACTTTCTTGATTACATCCATTGGTGGACAAATTTTTTTTATCTTGATAAAGTATAATTCTTTGTAGCTGGTGCTCTGGGAGTTATACTTAAGAACCCATGGCCAAATCCATGGTCATAAAGACTTAACGATATGTTTTCTTCTGAGATTTTTATGGTCTTAGCTTTCATATTTACATTATTGATACATTTTGAGTTAAGAATACCCATGGTGTGAAGTAGAAGTTCAAATTCATTCTTTTGCATGTGAGTATGCAGGTGTTCAAACTCTATTTGCTGAAGAGACTACTTCTTCCTCCATTGGATGGATTTTTCACCCTTGTTGAAAATCAGTTGCCAATATAGACATATGAGTGTTTCTGAGCTCTCAATTCTATTCCGTTGGTCTATATGTTTATCCTTATGTCAGTACTACACTGTTTCTAATACTTTAGCTTTGTAGTAAGTTTTGAAATTAGGAAACATAAGTCCTCTAACTTTGTTCTTTTTCAAAATTATTTTAGCTATTTCAAGCTTCTTGAAATTCCACATGGATTTTAGTATTAGTTTTCTCATTTCTACGAAAAAGAAAAGGCAATGTAATTTTGAGAGGGATTTTACTCACTCTGTACATTGCTTTGGTTAATATTAATGTCTTAAGAATATTGTCTGTGAAACTGGAATTATTTTCATTTATTTAGGTATTTAATTTTTTAAAGCAATATTTTCTACTTTGCGTCTAAGTCCTTCACTTCCTTGGTTAAGTTTATTCCAAGGCATTTTATTCATTTTGATGCTATTGTAAATGGATCCTTCCTAATTTCTTTGTTGGATAGTTCATTGCTGGTGCGGAAACACCTGATTTCTTTGTGTTGATGTTGTGCCCTTCATTTTCACTTAAATCATTTATTAGTTTCATTATATTTATTTTGTGGATTCTTAGATAATTTCTATATATGGAATTATGTCATCTATGGAGTAAAAGTAGTTTTACCTCTTCCTAATTTAGATGTCATTTATTTATTTGTTTTTTTGTTTATTTATTTAATTTTGGATTAACATGATGGTACCTACAAGTAGGTTACATTATTTGCCTTATAAAGTAAAGTCCAAGATGTAGTTGTGACTTTCACCCAGGAGGTGTGCCATTACCTGTACTTTGTACTCATTAGGTGGGAACTTATTGAATCCCCTCCCTCCACACTCCCCCTTTGTTAATTTAGTTGAGTTTTCCTCTCATGTGTGCATGTTGTTGTTAATCTACAAGTTTCAACTTAGTATTGAGTACTGTGATGCTTTTTTTTCCATCCTTATGATACTTAGGAGAATATCCATCCAGGTTTCAAGAAAAGATACAAAATCTCCATCTTTTTATGGCTGGGTAGTTATTAATAGTATTCTATGGTATACCTATATCACCATTTTATTTATTAATTTATTGTCTAATCACTCTGTCTAGAACTTCTAGTAAAATGTTACATAGCAGTGGTGAAAACAGGCATTTTTGTCTTCTTCCTGATCCTAAGGGAAAGATTTCAGTCTTTAACCATCTAGTATGGTGCTAGCTATGAGTTTTTCATTAGCTCCTTTTAGTATGTTGAGGACATTCTAGCTTTCTGAATGTTTCCATGATGAAAAGGTGTTAGATTTGGTTAAATGCCTTTGTTTGCATCAATTGAGATGATTATGTACTTTTTGTCCCTTTATTCAGTTAATGTGGTGTTATTCTACTAATGTGGTGTATTACATTGTTCTTGTGGTGGTGTTGTTGAACCACACTTGCATTCCTGATATAAATTCCATTTGATCATGGAGAATAATGTTTTTAGTTTGCAGTTGGAGTTAGTTTGCTTGCCAGTCTTTTGTTGAGAATTTTTGTGCCTATATTCTTGTGATGTTTTTATCTGGCTTTGGTATTAGGCTAATGCTAGCTTCATAGAATGAGTCAGAAGTGTTCCCTCCCCTGTCTCGTTAGAGTTTCAGAAGGATTGGTGTTCATTTTTCTTTAAATGGATGGTAATTTTACCAAACATCTACCAAAAATTACCAGATGGTAATTTTACCAAAAGCCATCTGATCCTGAACTTTTTCTGAACCTCTGATATTACAAGTTTATTACTGATTCAGTTTATGCATTTATTATAGGTGTGTTCAGATCTTATATATCTTCTTTGTGTGTATGTGTGTATTTTTTAAAGGTGGGAGTTTCGTGAGAGAAGGGAGCATACTTCTATACTATTGGTGGGACTGCAAACTAACAACCTTTTTGGAAGAAAGTATGGAGAATTCTTAAGAAACTCAAATTAGACCTGCCATTTAATCCCACAATCCCATTACTAGACATCTGCCCAAAAGAAAAAAAAAATCATTTTATCATAAGGACATTTGTACTAGACTGTTTATCGCAGCTCAGTTTATAATTGCCAAAATGTGGAAATAACCTAAATGTCCACCAACCCAGGAATGGATTAACAACCTGTGGTATATGTATACCATGGAATACTATTGAACCATTAAAAAAGATGGAGACTATCTTTTGTATTAACCTAGGTGGAGCTGAAACACATTCTTTTTAGTAAAGTATCACAAGAATGGAGAAGCAAGTATCCAATGTACTCAGTACTAATATGAAGCCAGTAGATGATCTAATACATGCCCACAGAAGAGAAAAACTCAAAACAATTCAAGGTGGGAGGCAGGAGAACAGGAAACAGGGAGAGGGGGAAGAGGAAGGGAGATGGGTGTGCTCCCACTTAATGGGCACAATGTTAGGGTATATGGCACACCTCTTGAGGGTGGGACACAATTATAAGAGGACTCTACCTGACAAATGCAAACATTATAACCTAATTCTTTGTACCCTCAAATTAACTTTAAACAATAATAAAATTTTTAATTTAAATTTAAAAACAGATGGGAGTCTAATTACAATGTTCAGGCTGGTCTAGAACTCTGGACCTCAGGAAAACCTCCTGCCTTAGCCTCCTGAGTAACTAAGGATTAGATGTCATATTTCTTCTTAAGTTAGTTTTGGTAATTTGTGTGCTTCTCAGCATTTATCCATTTCATCTAGGTTGTCCAATTTGTTGCCGCATAATGATTTATAGTATTTATTTCAATCCTTTTAATTTCTGTAAGGTCAGCAATAACTTTTTTTACTTTTATTTCTGATTTTGGTTATGTCTTCTCTCTTTTTTTTAATTTTGTATGTCAGTCTAACTAAAGATTTGCCAATTTTTTAGATCTTTCAAAAATCAACTTTTAGTTACATTGCTTCTCTCCAGTGATTTTTTTTAATCCTCTATTTTATTTATCTCTATTCTATCTTCATTATTTTCTTCCTTCTTCTAGCTTTAGATTTACTTATTTCTAGTTTCTAAAGGTATAAAGTTAGGTAATAATAATAATGATAATCCAGGATTTTTTATCTCTATGAATGCAGGTTCAGGTATACATGCTATAAATTTTCCTCTGACTTCTACCTTTGCTGTACTTATGTTTTGGTCTGTTTCCTTTTTGTTTGTTTCTAAGTATTTTCTAATTTCTCTTGTGATTTCTTCTATGACCCATTGTTAGTTAAAAGTGTGTTTAATTTATATGTATTTGTACATTCTCCAGTTTACTTTCTGTTACTCATTTGTAGTTTCATTTCATTATGCTCAGAAAAGATGCTCTTTGTGATTTCAATTCTTTTAAATATATTGAGACTAGTTTTGTACCTAATACATGGTCCAATCCTAAAGAATGTTCTATATGCACTTGAGGAGAATGTGCATTTGGGGGGTTTGGAGTGTGATGCTCTATATATGTGTAGTTCTAATTGGTTTACATGTTTGTTAAAGTCCTCTTATCTACACATTATTAAAAATGGTATGTTTAAGTCTTAGCTATTAATATGGAACTGCCTTTCCCTCCCTTCAGTTTTGTTAGTGTGAGTGTCACATATTTTGGGACTCTGATGTTTGGTGCACACATTTAGGAAAGTTTAATCTTTTTGTTGAATTAACCATTTATCAATATATAATGTCCTTCTTGGTCTTTTTTGACAGTTTTTAACTAGCATCTATTTTGTCTCGTATAAGTGTAGCTTCCCCAGCTGTCTTTTGGTTCCTATTTACATGGATATGTTTTTTCATCTTTTCAATCTATTTGTGTCTTTGGATCTAAAATGAGTTTCCTGTAGGCAGCTTACAGTTGTTTCATTTTTTTAAAACCCCATCTCTGTCTTTTGATTGGAGGACTTAATCCATTTACACTTACGGTAATTAATAATAAGGAAGAACTGAATTTCATCATTTTGCTATTTGTTTTCTATATGTTTTATGCTTTTTTTATACTGCCTATATTGTGTTTAGTTGATTTTTTAGCATGCCATTTTGATTCTCTTCTCACTTCCTTTTGTGTATATTTTTTAGGCATATTCTTAGTGGTTACCATGGGGATTACATTTAGCATTCTAAACATATGGCAATCTATCTAGTTAGAATTGATACCAATTTAGCTTTGATAGCAAACAAAAATTCTGTTTCCATACAGCTCTGGCCCCTTTAGGTTGTTGTTTTTGTCACAAATTACATCTGTACATGTTGTGTCCTTAATAATAGATTTATAATTTATTTTTATGCAATTGTCCTTTATGTCATGTAGAAAATAAAAACTGGAGTTCCAAACCATGAATGCAAAAATACTAGTTTTTATATTTATGTGTGTAGTAACCTTTACTGTAGATATTTATTTCTTCTTGTGGCTTTGAGTTTGCCTGATGTCCTTTTATTTAAACATGAAGGAGTTTAAAAGACAGGTCAACAAGCAATAAACTCTCTTGGTTTTGTTTTTATATACAAGAAGCCTAATGTTCCCACTTTTGAAAGAAAGTTTTGCTATATATGAGTTCTTGCTGACACCTTTTTTTTTTTTTTTCAGCACTTTTATGTCATCCTATTGTCTTCTGGCCTTTGTGATCTCTAGTGAGAAATTGCCTGTTTAATCTTATTGGGGATTCCTGTACATGATAAGTCACTACTCTCCCACTGATTCCAGATTCTCTCTTTGTACATGGGCTTAATGGTTTGATTATAATGTGTTTCAGCTGAGTTCTCTTTCAGCTTATCCTACTGGAGTTTGTTGAGCTTCTTGAATTTGTAGTTTGGTGTCTTTCATCAAATTTGGCAAAGTTTTGACCATTATTTCTTGAAATATACTTTCTACACACTCTCTCTATATTCTCTTTCGAGGACTCCATAATGCATATTTGGTCCACTTGATGAAGTCCCACAGGTCCCTACTTTTTGCTCATTTTCTTCAGTCTTTTTTCTTCCTGCTCCAAGACTAGATAATTTTAATTGTTCTATCTTTCAGTTCATGAGCCTCTCTTCTGTATTTTCTAAATACTGTTGAATACCTGCAGTGCATTTTTCATTCCAGTTATTTTACTTTTGAGCTTTAGAATTTTTGACTGGGCATGGTGGCTCACATCCACACTCCAGATGCCGAGGCAGGAGGACCCCTTCAGTGCAGAAGTTTGAGCCAATCCTAAGCAAGAGATCCCATATCTACTAAAAATAGAAAAGAAATTAAGCAAGCATGGTGGTGCACCCCTGTAGTCCCAGCTACTTGGGAGGCTCAGGCAGGAGGATCACTTGAGCCCAGGAGTTTGAGGTTGCTGTGAGCTAGGCTGATGCCATGGCACTGTAGCCTGGGCAATAGAGTGAGACTCTGCCTCAAAAAAAAAAAAATAAAATAAAATAAATAAAATAAATAATAAAAGAAAGAAAGAAAAAAAGAAAAAAAGAGTTTCTATAATATATGGTGCCGCTTAGTTCTTCTGGTCATCCTCTAGTCCTCTAGTTCTTAGTTCATGATAGCTCTTTGAAAATAATTATGACAGTTGATTTAAAGTCATTATGTAGTAATTCTAATAATTGAGCTTCTTTAGGGATTATTAAAAAACAACTTTTTTATTGAAGCAGGGTATTTAAATAGTATAGTATTGTAACTCTGCAAATTAAATTTCTTCCCTTCCCCAGTCTTTACTACTTTCGATAGCTAAAAGGTAATCATTTCTTTAGTGACTCTTTCAATCTGTTTTTGCAAAGACTGTAATCCCTGTGTGTGTCTCCCTGAAATTTCTGTTCCTTCAGCTGAATTTAGTTGTTGTTTTGATAGAGATTTATTTGAACACAAAGAGCTGAAAAAATTAAACAAATAAAAAAAGAAAACAAAAATAGCCCAAAACATTGCCTCTGTCAGTCTTTGCAGACAGCTCTATCCTGGTGCACTTTTTCCTTCAATATTTAGGCTCCTTACAACCCTGTATCAGCCTCCATTTCTTTCTTGCATGGAACCTAGAGATTGGTTAACAGTGAAAGTTTAAGATTCTCTCAGATCCTTTGGAGTATGCATCCTTCCTTGGGCTTCCATGAGGACTTTTAGATTTCCCATTATACATAGATGCTTTTGAATGAACTAATTTCCAAAATAAACTCTCTTTACATTTTTTTTCTCCCAGGATTTAGGTGGTCTAGTGCACATTTCAACTGTAATCTTTTGCCCAAGGCAGCTATGGTATTTTTCATTCACCTTGCAACATTTTTTTTTTTTTTTTTTTTTTTTTTTTTTTTACCAATTCCTGTCCTGAGAAAGTTCCAAATTAGGCAAAACAGAGATGAACAACTTGCATCAGTTCTTCAGGTAGCCCTCAACAAGTTAGAAGACACAAATACAGTAATTCGCTAATAAGATCTGCTCTGCTATCTCTAGAGCAAGCTGCCATACTCAAGACCTCTGCTGAGGTGGAAGAAGGATGGAGCGAGTGTAAATAAAAGATGCCACAAAGCTTTCCTACCATTTTTAACTCGTCTTTTTTTTCATTCAGCTTTCACTTGATTCTGTAAATCTTTGGCTATTTTCTAGAGTCCTATAATGTTGATTCTGGCAATTTTGCCTGTTTTTCTATGTGTCTGTGGAGGGATGTGAGTTTTGCCTGTCTACTCTACCATTGTGTCAATGTCACTCTGGCATTTCTCATGGTCAAATGTTTTGGTGTTCTGTGTACTAACACTGATAAGCTCACATTGCCAACTATAATATTTGATGGCATCCATGGTAATTTACCCATGTGATTGCTTAAATGCTTGAAAAGAATTCCACTAACTAACCAAAATAGTGAACTGTGAAGTGATTTTTTAATTTACATTTTCAACTTTGCGCTATTAAAAATGTAACCAATTATAAATGAAGCCAGGGGATAAAAGAATTTAAACAACAAAGTGCAGATGCTGAGAGCTGCTTAGATATGGTAGAATATGAAAAGCTCAAGAATGATGGTTAGTTGGTAGTTCAGATCCATGGGCTGCACTCCAATGCCATGCTTGGAGTTTCAGAATCCATGGAATTTCTGAGCCATGGGCTGCATTCCAATTCTTTCTTTAACCAGCTTGGTGACCTGGGGCACATCTCGGTGATGTCTCTGGGTTGTTTCCTGGTCTAGCAGGTATGGAGGATAGACTTCTTCAGTGGCTTCCAAACTGGGTTCTCAGGAGGTTGAATGTTAGAAAAAAGTTCACAGGGAAAGGGGTGAATTGACAATATGATCCTGCTGTTGTATAATAAATATTTAAACCACTGAATTAGATAATCCTTAGTTTGTTTGTTTGTTTGTTTGTTTGTTTTTTCAGATAAAAGAAATCTTTACTGTAATCCTACCAAGTACATGGCCTAATTTAGGAGCAGACTAGGTATTAGAAAACGTGAATCTATGTTGGCTGGGAGATTTTACTAATGTTTGCCATTATCTGCTGGGAGTCTAGTTGACCCCAACCTGAGACAGTGGTCAGCAAGGGAGATGATGCTGAAGGAAAGGACGAAGCTTACACCAAATTTAGCAAATAAAACCGGAAGCCTTAAGGGCACACACTGTTCTATGTGCCTAGGGGGCCACATGAGAACAATGCAGCACCTGTCCTGTTTCCCAGAATCTTTTTATTGGGTACATAACAGAGTATCCGTGCAAGAATGCACAGCAGTCATTAGTCAGCAGTCAAGGTTAAGAAAGAGAGAGGAGATTACAGCCCCCAGCGTTGAGTAAAAGGTAAGCGAGGACTTAGGGTAAGGGAACACCTGAGGTAGCCAGGTAACAGTGCAGCCAGAGAGAGGAGGGAGAGCAAGTCTCATCTCCTTAGACAGATATCTCAGCTTCTCCAGCCTGTGCTCCTAGGTGATGGTCTCAGCTGCCTGCACTGCTGACTTCCCCACGCAGGGATAGTCTCGCAGACAGTCCCCTGACTGGGCACCTTATCTGGAGTTGGACGGCCCGTGAGGAATTCAGCCTGTCCACCTCCCACAATTATCTGTCGTTATCGTCCTCACCTATAAAAGGGATGTAACAATAATTGTCTATGTATTTCCAGGACCTATAGAGCAAAGAAAAACAGATGCAAAGTACCTTGAGAAATGTTAGGTGAATGTAAGCCCATGACTCTCCCAACCACAAGATTTCTGGGACCTTGAAAGATTAGACATAATTTGATAGGGAATGAAATTAGTTCTCATTTTTAAAGAAAGAAGCAATATAATGTATCACATGAGCCTAGCTCACATCAACCAATTCATCTAGTGTTGTCCGGAACTTTCACAATTTTAAAACTGAAAATTCCCACTGGGCAGAGGAGTTTTCCTTGCAACTCCAAGGCTGAGATGGGAGGAAAGCTTGAGTGCAGGAGTCTGAGGCCTGTCTGAGCAACACAGGGAGACACCCAGCTCACAAAACAAAAACAAAAACAAAAAACAGAAAAATTCCACAGCCTGGGAAACTCTTCAGTCTCAGTCAAAGGGGGACAGTTGGTCACCCCAGTCATAAAGGTATCAAAAGAAAACTGTTATAAAGAAAGATAGAGCCCTATAGACCAAAGCCTTCTGTTTCTTGTTATGACTATTTGGCTTTTTAATATCAGCTGTCTGGATAGAATTAATAAAGACATATATGTCCAGAAAAAGTCATTAAGTTTGATTCGCTCTAAATATTACACCTGTTTCCTTGAGTGGCCAGAAGGCCACCCATACTCTTGCTTTTGAGATGACCTTTCTGGGCCATGGTATACCGTACTCACATCTGCCTGTGTATGACAGGAACACCAAGCACAGGTCTGTTGGGATGTATAATGAGGTGGCATAACAGACTTAAAGAAGTCCAAATAAGAAGAAGCAGAGAAAGGACATTAGGGAAGCCCCAGTGTCTACAGCATGCAGTTTACAGCCAACTCCTGTGCAGGGAGCCAGCAGAGGGGCCAGGCAGCCACAGCCTGACACTGTCCCAGCTGAGCACTGTGTGTGTGACTTTCCGTATGTAGATTTATACCTGTGCGCCCAGGATAATTAAGAATTTACTTGATGCTATAAGTTACTTTTTAAATGTATTTTTTTAACCAAAAGCAATTTTAAAAAAGAATATGCATCTTTTATAATGCTTAACAGATTTCCTACGTGTGATACTGAGAAATATGTATATATATTCAGTCTTTGTCCCCAATCATCTGGCATACAACTCCTAAAACCCCTCAAAACTGCACAGTGATATCTTTTTGTTTGCTGAGGGTTGGTTAACTGATGGCTGGCAGCCCTAGGGAGCATCAGGATGGGGACTGGGCACAGGAAAGACCAAGTCAGGATGGAAGGGTCGGCCTGGTGTTATCTCCTAAATTCTGGGGATTAAGGTCGAGGGCCTGAAGGTTAAGTTGATCACTAACAGCCCATGTTTTAATCGATTATGCCTATGTAATGAAGCCTCTATAAAACCCCCAAAGCTTCCAGAGAGCTTGTAGACAGCTGAGCATGTGGAGCTTTCTAGAGGGTGTTGCCCTCAGGGAGGGTGGTGGAATCTGCACTCCTCCTACCCTTACCGCACCCTGCGCTTCTCTTCATCTAGACCCTTTTATGATACGATGGTAAATGTGCTTCCCTGTTGTGTGAGTTGCTCTAGCAAATTAACTGAACTCGAAGGGGAGGTCATGGGAAGCCCACTTTATGGCCAACTGGCCAGGGAGAGCCTGTGATTGGCAGCAGAAGCAGGGGTGGGCTGTGGTATCCAGGCCTCTCCCTGCAGGTCTGAGAAGCCTCCAGTGAGGAGGTGGAACTGAGTTGGAGGACACTGGCCACTCCCGCTGCTGAGCCGCCGCACTGCTGTTGGGAAGCAACCAGGCTCAGCTGCTCGCAGAAGTCTCTTGTGCTGGTAACAGTGGTGGGAGAGCAGTTTATTTTTCCATTCAAAACTATCTACAAAGTCGTAGGCACTTGGTGGGTTTCCAGTGAACTGATTTTTTTCTTGGGCTTTCTTCTGAGAGCCTCACCAGTCCTTTAACAAGTACAAAGAATAAGTTAAACTCAAGATTTAGAGAAATTGTCATGTGTTAAGAAATTTTTTTAAATCTTTAAAAATGTGACATATTTTGTTTTATTCAAATTAATTTTAAAATCTTCTACTATAATGGGAAAAAGTCCAATTTAAGAGAGAAAAATTATGTAAAGAAGCAGTTATAATTTCTAAAATACTGGAACCCTAAGACAAAGCACCTATGTTTGCTTTTTTCCTGATATCACTCTTGGGTTAGGTGAGGGGTGCAGGGGGGTTTCTTGATTGGAAAGAGAGCCTTTTAGAATTATTATACATTTGTTCAAATACTCATTTTTTCCTTCAAGGTTCTCACAACCATGGAAGGAAGAAAGCAGGAAGCCTCAAAGGGCTGTTTCAATGCCTTAAGGGCCAGGATGAGCAGTTAAACAAGCCTGCAGAGACAGCCTAGAAGGATGTGTGGGCTAAGCCAGGGGCCAGAGCAGCCCCACAGACAGCACTGTGGACAGCAGCTTCCAGCATTGAGTCTCTACCAGAAAGTTGTGTATAGTTAGAGGAATTAGATCCTGTGAACACTAAATATGACAGAGAGATTGGAAAAGTAAGAATTTTCCCTTAAAGCAAAAAAGATAGAAAACCAGACTTGAGTGAAATGGTTACGGATGAGGGTTGCTGGCGGTGACACAGGCACTGTATGCTTCAAATCTGAACAGGGCACTGTGTCTTGACATCGGTACACATAATAAAAGGTAATAACAGCCAGTTACTGTTTTGTTTCATTATTTTAATGAAACTTGGGAAATTTTATAAATCGTTTGCTTTCCTCTCTTTCTCTTCCAGAGATTTTGGAGGCCTACCTAACAACCTATTTCAAATAGATATGTACCTGGCAGTAATTTTATGGAGAAAGACATAACTGGCTCAACCCAGTAGAGTAGACAGTATCTACTTAATAGTAACATAGGCATAATTTCAGTTCTATTAATGTACCCAGGAGAAACCCTGGCCTGTCTCCCTAAGAGGCATTCACAGGCACCTGCACTGCAGAGTCAGAGGAGGAATCAAGGTGGCGCTTGTATTCACAGGCACACGCACTGCAGAGTCAGAGGAGGAATCAAGGAGGTGTTTGTATTCACAGGCACACGCACTGCAGAGTCAGAGGAGGAATCAAGGTGGTGTTTATACAATGATATAGACAGACAGATGTAAATGAAGTGAGGTACAGAGTACTGCTGGAGCGGGAAACCATTCCCACAAAATCTTAAAACACAGTAATACTTACCTTGCTCGTGCATTCACACGTACATAATGGAAAGTTATAAAAAGGGAACTAGAATGTATATCAAACTGAGAAAAGTAAATAGGTTTTAGGAAGAAAGAAGGTGACCAGCTTGGAAACAGGAGAGAAGGGAATGTTTTACTGATATGTTTATTTTTTATTTAAAAAAGACAAATCAGGAAAACAATGATTTCTACTGTGGGAAATGGACACACATTTATTTAGGGTTTATTATACTTTTTTAAAATTTCCATTTTCAAAATGAAAACAAATTCTTAGCAAGGAAGATTTCCTTCTTTTTAGTGCTGAATAGCATTCCCTCATGAGTACAGGCCCCATTTCCTTAGCCACTCATCTGAGGATGAACATTCAGGCTGATTCCATGATAAATACATATAATTTTTATTTGTCAAATAAAAAATGATTTGATTTTCAAAGGAGACTGCAGTATTGAGAAAGAGGAAGCAGAGACAGCTAAGTGCTGAGGGCATTTCCCTGGCTGCTCCAGGGTTCAGGCCGCTAGGAAGCCGTTCACAGACAAAGCAGAACCTAGATCACAAGTAGAGGCATTGCATTTAAGGTACCACGGAAGGAAAATGGACCTGTAGGTCAGTATCAACCAGAAGGCTCCATTTCCATGTGAGTCAATGCACTTAGCACTGGCATAGTTTTATAGAATACTTTTGGGGCGGCATCTGTAACTCAGTGCCAGCCACATACACCAAAGCTGGCAGGTTCGAACCCAGCCCAAGCCTGCTAAACAACAATGACAACTGCAATAAAAAAATAGCCAGGCATTGTGGCTCAATACAGTGTAAAAATCACAGCCATGTAGCATACATATATAACAACTTACAGGGAGCATAATTATTTAACGACTTAAGAAATCATTGCAGGCTCGGCTCACCTAGCTCAGTGATTAGGGTGCTGGCCACATGCACCGGAGCTTGCGGGTTCGAGCCTGGCCAGGGCCTGCTAAACAACAGTGACAACAATAACAGAAAAATAGCCGGGCATTGTGGTGGGTGCCTGTAGTTCCAGCTACTCGGGAGGCTGAGGCAAGAGAATCACTTAAGCCCAGGAGTTGGAGGTTGCTGTGAGCTGTGACACTACAGCACTCTACTGAGGGTGCCATAGTGAGACTCTGTCTCAAAAAAAATAAATACTTTTGCTAATTACACTATCCAATAAAACTCGATTATCACAAAGTAAGAAAGGAAAGAAAGAAAAGGTGAAGGCAGAAGAGAGAGCCCTCTATAGGGCTGGTTTTATAAATCTGAACATCAAACACCTAAAAGAATAATAAACCAAAAAACAAACCCATTTAAGTGAATTTGAAAATAATAATATTTTAAAAAGTCTTTTGGAATATTTTACTTGGTAGACCAGGACTTCAAGAGCAGGTTTGCCCACCCCACTCCCACCCCCCAGTAAAACCTGACCTACAGCAGAGACACAGCACCCGTCTGGCGCTGTGCAGTTAAAACCCTCATGGTGAAGTGATGCCTTTCCTGTTTTCCTTTTATTTTGTTGATGTTGTGATTATTCCATTGCCACCAAAGATCAGCTGGCTGGGCTGTTCCTGAATTGTCACAAAGTGACCTGAGGGAGGAATGTTTTACTGCATTGGTCTCCCTAAAAGCTCTTCTGTTTGGGGCAGTTGGTTTAAGAGGAGTTTTACAGAATCTGGGGCCCTGGTACTCGTGTGCTACCCCCACCCCACCCACTCTGCCTTCCCTTCTGAGTTTCAAGGACGCCTGTCTCTGGGATCACTCGAAAAGCCATTGCCAATATCTAAAGTCACACAGGGACCGTACATGTGCACCTGTGTGCAGACCCGCGTGGGGGTCGCTCCTGGTTTCACCTGTGGCATTGGCAGACTCGATCCTGCAGTTCCGTCTTCTGCTTAACCTGAGCTGAACAACCTCATAGGACTTGTGGACTTTAAACACCATTTTCCTCATAATGTATGGATTTATTTTCTACTCATGTAGTTATAATAAACAAATACTTCTAATTTTATTTGGGAAGTTCTTAATTTCCTTTTGCCTATACCTTCAACAAATTATAATACTTTGTTTATTTTCATGAAAGAAGGGCCATGATCTTTTCTAAGATAATCTTATAATAAAGTATTAAGATGGAAACCAAAAAACAAAACAAAACAGGAAATCTGTCAGGAAACATGATATAATTGTATATTGTTTCTCACACTAGATATGGTTTCTGGGGGAAAAGTTGCATGTAAACTATATTAAGTAATGTTTTCAATATCTTAGGAAGCTCTTTTCTATAAATGCGCTTTATAAAGTGAGCTTAATAAAATAGTGTAACCACTCGAAGTGTTCTGTTTTGGCAAATATACAGCATATGTCTGGAAGCCTGTGGCTTTAAATATTAAAGATTCTTAGCGAGTGGTGGAATAAGTAGCTTCTGTGGTCTGTAAGGTGAATGGCTGTGGGTTTTCTTCCTTGCTTCAGCAGCAAGTTACCAAAGGGCCAACTCAATGCCAGGTGCTGCCCAAAGCCTGGATTGTTCTCTCATGCTAAAGCGCCTTATCTATTTCAAGATGCTGTTACAAAGATTTAGGAGTCAGTATCTGCAGAAAAGCAAGGGCTTCAAGAACAACAAAAATAATGTAAACAGCACTCTTTTTCTATTCAGTCACATCTAAAAATGATTTTCTTTGCTTTATTTAAAAATTAGATTTATTGGTTTTCATCATGCAGCAGCTGGAATACATTTGTAATTTATCTTTCACCTCACTTTCTCCCATTTATGAGTCTGACCATGAGGTGAAATTGGGAGCCTGTGGGCAATAAGTAAGAAGAAAATCAAGAGAGCCTGTGTCCTATAACTATTTCAGAAGGAAAGTTTGATTAAAAAGAAAATCATTCAGGTTCTTCAGATAAAAAACCCCATAGGAATTTCAACAAAATGAGTTTCCCCAAATCTAACATCACTAAGTTACATGGTAGGCAAAGCTCATGGTCTCTCTCTGAAGACAGGCAATGGGCTCAAAATTTAACTGCAGACACTTTGACTACATTTCTTAAATTTCTGCACAGAGTTTTATTAAAAATTTTAAAAGAACTGTATAAAAATCTAGTAATGGAGTTATCCTGTTCTTCAACAACCTCTTCTTATTAATGAGCAATGACACCACCAATCCATTGCCCTGACAGGGTGACAGGGCAGTGTCCTCTGGAGCTGGTGAGGAGGATTTCAGAGGTACATGCATAAGAGAAGGCCAGAGCATCAGTGCCTCTCCACCTGTAAAGTGAGGCAATGGGACCACCGGCCTACAATTAATCATATAGATATGTTTTCTCAAGTTTCTTATGTTAAATTAGACTGCTGATGGATCAGAAAATTTGCAACTTAACAAACATTAAAATATATTAAACAAGTGTCTATTGATGGATGAATAGGTAAACAAAACATGGGATAGCCACGCAATGGAATATTATCCAGCCTAGAACAGGAAAGAAATTCTCACATGCTGTGACATGGGTGGACCTTAGGGATGGTATGTTAAATGAAGTAAACCAGATACAAAGGACAGATACTATATGATTCCACTCACACGGGGTTTCTAGAGGGTCAAATTCATAGAGACAAAAAGTAGAATGGTGGGTACCAGGTGCTGAGGGGGAGGGAAACTGGGGAGTTTAGAGTCTCAGTTTGGGAAGATAAAGAGTTCTGTGGATAGGTGGTGGTGCTGGCCATACAACAGTGTAAATGTACTAAAGCTGAATTGTTCACTTAAAACTAGTTAAGACAGTAAATTTTATGTTACACGTATTTTACCACAATTCTAAATACCTAAAAATACATTAAATATAATTCTCAATCCTGACAGGGATGATGACTGATGCAAACTTTCCCCAAATATAATTAGGTCAGTTTGCAATTCATATACTAGTGATCCCGTGCTAGAAATTGACCGATTTGCTAAGATTGCTAAGTGTAGGGATGTTTAGTGCACCATATTGTTGTAGTAAAAACACTGAATTTCCATTAATATGGAACAATTAAATAAATGATGGTGCTTCCATAAAAGAAATGCTGTACAACCATTATAAAGACAACTGAGCCAATGTGGACAGAAATGCAAAATAAAACAAGCAAAATAGGAAATGCAAATTTGTATACATAATATAGTCCCAATTAAAAGCAGAAAAATGTAAATAAAAATAATAACTATGTAAATATAGGTGTTTGCATGTATAAGATCTGACAATTAAGTTTGCTAATTCATCCTAGAAAAAGTGCTATATATCTCATTGCTGGATATCACATGGTCACCTTCGAAGTACTCCCCTTGGGAAGTTGTGCACTGATGCCAGCAACTAGTCCACCAGAGCAATTTTATAACTCTTTGCTTGGAATGAGCATCAGAGCTCTCATCGTATGGCACACAAAAACAAGTATCAACAATAATGGACACCACTCAGAAAGACACTACCACGTGTCAACATGAGTACATCTGTGAGACATTGATACACCAAGGTTGTGAAGTCTTACTGAATTGTTTGTACAGTGCTGCGAATGCAAGTGCACAGCGATGGGTTTGCAAACTTAATTCTCAAACCTCATACAGTGGCAGCTCTCACAGCCATCCCAGAGAAAGAGTTCCAAAATTGCTTTGTAAGGTGGACAAGGCACAAAGGCCAGTGCACAGCTTCCCATGGAGAGTACTTTGAAGTTGTGTGTGGTAATATTCAGCAATGAGGGATATAGCATTTTTTGTAGTTGTTTTTTTTTTGTTGTTGTTGTTTGTTTGTTTGTTTTTTGGCCAGGGCTGGGTTTGAACCCACCACCTCTGGCATACGGGGCCAGCGCCTTACTCCGTTGAACCACAGGCACCACCTGGATATAGTATTTTTTGTAGGACGAGTTTGCAAACTTAATTGTCAGACCTCCTATATGTTTGGACAATTTCTGGAAGTATCTCCAACAAAATGGTAGCTGTGGTAACCTCATCTGTCTTAAACATAGCATAATAAATTCATGTCTAGAAAAAATGAAAATAAGACAAACCAAAATAGTGATTAATCATAGAAAATGTGAGTTAGGAAGGTGTTATTGATTGGTAGAATTTTATTTTCCATACTTTTGTACTGTTTGAAATATTTTATACTAAATATGAAAAGCAAATAAAAATAAGTTAAATATTACAAAACCAGAAAATGTTACACTTACTTCATTATTTTCTAAGATACATATATTATAAAAAATAAAAGAGAGAAAAAAGAAATACAAGCAAATGTAAAAACAGCTATCTGCCAGAAAAGGGCCTTCAAAAAATAATTCCATCCAGATTAGGGGACAGACTCAGAGACCCTCCTCGGTGGCTTCCAGTTGGTAATGTCTGTGATTCCCACACGGGCAACACTAGAGTGTTTGACCAACAACTAACTGAATACTGGTTCTTGTTTCCCATTGTCATGGAATTTGTCGAATTTTACTTTTGGTTGTACAGAGGACTTTGTGAGCTCCAGGCATGAAAAGTGACATTTATAACTCCCCCTGGAATTTCCAAGTACCCAAGACCTTGTCAGGCCAAAGGATGAATCACAGCTTCTTAGAATTGTAGAAGCCATTTTAGAAACAGC
Source organism: Loris lydekkerianus (assembly GCA_963574355.1). Taxonomy (NCBI): domain Eukaryota; kingdom Metazoa; phylum Chordata; class Mammalia; order Primates; family Lorisidae; genus Loris; species Loris lydekkerianus. The sequence continues at coordinate 22,514 of CAUYPK010061859.1, forward strand.
TGCCAAATAACTAATACTATTAAAAATAGCTCCCTAAAAAAATGAATTGCTTATTTCAAGAAGACAAGAGTGGCTTGAATCTGTCCTGCTTGTGATTTTCATCTAGTGGGCATGGAGCCAGTGGATCCAAGAAAGCCCTGCTTGTCAGATGGGAGCACCATCTGTACTGAGATGTCGTGCCCGTGTGAGAGCCTGGCATTTCTGGGCCAGGGCTAACTGGGGGAAAGTCTGAATCACCCCACATGGAATCCATCTCCTATGAGATGTGGATTTCAAGTCTGCTTTCTCTACAGAAGTTTGCTCTCTGGATCACTGGTCCCAAAAGTGTAGTGTGCACACCAGGTAATGGAGTGTGGGAGGAAAAGGCAGAAGCTAGAAGGTGAATTGCATTTATTTTTTGATCTAATGAAAACAAGGAGGAAATTAAGCTGTAGCGATAGTGAATGTGCACATTGTCTGCAGCAGGCAATTCTCTTTCCCTGGAAGTTCCCAGGCACCCTCCCTGTTTGTCTCTTCTTCCTGTGTTGTGATCTAGGGCCGTCAACCTATTCTGGTTTAAATAGTGTCCAAGATAAACAAAGCCAGACACTACTCAAAGTGGTGAGGACAGACTTGAATTAGTACTTGACTTGAGGTGACTGGGTATTTTAAACTGAGAGTGAGGAAACAGGGACAGGGATGAGGAGGGGCTCAGGGAAGTCAAGGGAGTGAAGTGACAAAAAGCAGGAAAGGGGGTTTGGTCTATGTGAAATCCATCTAAGTTTGCTAACTGTTGGTGGGACTCAGAAAATAATACTCTAAAATGAAGGTCTCAGAAGCAAAGTTCCTCTCCGGACTTCGCCCTGCCCTTCTGCCTCCAGCCCCACTCAGCCCTGAGCTGGACATGGGAACAACACTCCTCTTCCCCAAGCCAGGTCACAGAGCTCCTCTCCCCAAAGCCAGCCACAAAACCTGAACTACTATTCTAACCTCCCCTGCCCTTCTGTGTGACAACTGGCCATACTGGAATTAATGGTTTGATTGTAGGTCAAAAGACCCCCATTCCAGAGGGGGTCCTGCCCCACACCCAGAGGGAAGCCGGTGTGGGCTCCAAAAGGCCAGGATGGATCCTGACAGACAGGCCTGGGGTTTCCCCGAGTCCCTCAGCATCAGATCAGGCTGTTTTTGTCCAATCCTGTCTCCACATGGCTGCCCGTACATTTGGGGACCTAAACACAAACACAGACAATTTTGTGTCTACCTGTAGATCTGTGTTCTGAAGGCTTCACGGCTCATAAAACTATGATCCAGTGACATTTATGCTGTGAATCCACTCTCGTCAGTGCTTTTCAGAAAACTTCAAAGGGCAAAGTGGAAGTTTCCTTTGTCCCCCACAGTCTCCCATGAGAGTTAGGCTCCTGCCCTCCCAGAGGCTGGGGACAGGGGACCTATCTTCAGGTTTTGGCTGGTACAAAGAGTAAATTCTTTGAGTGGCCTCTAGTCCTCTCAGCCAGGCACTGTAACGGGGGCAGGAGTGACCCAGGGCATGGAAACTTGAGATGCCAGATGCTATGTTACTGTTTGTCCAAGTCTCTGAAAGCCAAGGTTGAGGCCTAGTGCAGAAGAGGGCTCAGTGGATGGAGCCTGACTGAAGTTTTGTCAAAAAGAGTCTCTGTCAACGTTCTACATGGAATGACAATGTCCATTGTCTCAGAACATGGAATCATTATGATATTTTGTAATAAGGCAGGGGAATGACCACTAGAAACAATTTGTACCCCTCAAGGGCTAGTAAGATATCTCATAAGGGCAAATAAATTAGAATTGTAAAGTTCACTGATGAATTAGAAATGTTTTCATTAACAAAAACACAAGGACTGAGGGCGCAGGAAGACGGCAAATAGAAACCTCCAGAGTCCTCCTTTCTATGAGCACCAAATTCAACGACTGTCCAAGCAACCACCTTCAGAAGAACCGAAAATCTGGGGAGACATCACACTCCCTGGTTTTACACTGCACCGAGGACAGGCAGGAGAGATGGCTACCCTCCCCCAGGGCCACACCAGTGCCCTGAACAGATGAGAATCTGCGCCCAGGGAAGGGGAAGTAAAGCGACTATGGAACTTTGCATTGAAACTTCAGGGCCATCCTGGCACAGGGGAGACACGGCATAGGGCAGAATACTGCCAGTGCCCACAGAGGGAGCATTTAGACAGGGCTGGAGTGAAATCCAATACCCCAAAGCCTGAGTGCCCACTACCCCACCCCCAGCTGACAGAAAGTAGCCTGGGGCCTGGAATAAACTCCTAAGGCAGTTGGGCCACAAAGGCTGCAGTCCTAGAGCAATTCCTGCAGCTATGCTGGCCCAGAGCCTTGGGATGCACGTGACCCACTGAGATGCCAGTGATGGTGGCCAAGCCTCTGCCTGTGTCACCCCTTCCCCAACACTGGGCAGTGCAGCTCAGGAGCAGTCTTCTTCCACTTGGGGAAAGGAAAGGAAAGGAAAGTGCTCGCAGGACTTTGTTTTGCACCTCAGGTACCACCTCAGCCACGGCCCATGGTAGCATAAAGCACCAAGCAGTCTCCCAAAGCCTCTGAGTCAGACCCACAGCTAGTGTCATACTGAATGGGGAAAAGCTGAAAGCCTTTCCTCCTAGATGCAGAACAGGACACCACGCCCGCTTCACCACTGCTACTCAACACAGTACTGGAAGTTCTAGCCAGAGCAGTCAGACAAGAGAAAGAAATAAAGGGCATCTAAACTGGAAACAAAGAAGTCAAAGTGTCCTTGTTTGTAGATGAGATGAGCTTACCGTATATACTCGAGTATAAGCCGAGTTTTTTTGGCACAAAATTTGTGCCGAGTTCAGGTTTTTCGGCACAAATTTTGTGCCGAAAAAACTCGGCTTATACTTGAGTATATACGATATATCTAAAGACTATACCAAAAAAGTATTAGGACTGATAAACAAGTTCAGCCAAGTTTCGGGTTACAAAATCAACCCACGAAAATCAGCAGCATTTCTATAGTCAACAGCAAACCAAGAATGTCATCCCATTTAATTTACAACAACTACCAATAAAATAAAATGCTGGGAATTAATTTCATCAAAGAAGTGAAAGAGCTTGGCAGTGAAAACTTCAAAACATCAAAAAAAGAAGTTGAACAAGACAAAAGAAAAAAAGGAAAGATGTTCCCAGCTCATGGATTGGAAGAATCAATATTGTTAAAATTGTCCATACTATCCAATGCAATCTACAGATTCGATGCAATTGTTGTCAAAATACCAATGATATTCTTCACAGGAAGAGAAAAACACAAACCTAAAATTTATATGGAACCACAATAGAGCCAGCATAGCTAAAGCCATCCTGAGCATCAAGAACAAAACTGAAGGAATCAGCATTACCTGACCTTCAATTACAGTACAGAGCCGCAGTCACCAAAGCCTTAAAACAGGCACATACACACCAATGGGACAGAACAGAGGACCCAGAAATAAATCCACTCATCTATAGTGAACTTATTTTACTTTATTTTATTTTTGAGACAGTCTCACTTTGTCATCCTCGGTAGAGTGCTGTAGCATCATAGCTCACAGCAACCCCCAGCCCTTGGGCTTAGGTGATTCTCTTGCCTCAGCCTCCTGAGCTGTTGGGACTACAGGCACCCGCCACAACGCACTTTGGCTGGGGGCAGGTTTGAACCTGCCACCCTCGGTATATGGGGCTGGCGCTCTACTCACTGACCCACAGGTGCCACCCCCTAATGAACTTATTTTTGACAAAATTGCCAACAACATACAGTGGGGAAAGGACAATCTCTTCAGTAAATGGTGCTCAGAAACCTGGATATCCAGAAGCAAAAAAATGAAACTAGAACTTATTTTTCACCATATACAAAAATCAGATGAAAATGGTTTAATGGCTTAGATCTAAGACCTGAAACTACAAAACTACTAAAAGAGGTGGGCCTGCAAAATAATACAGCCTCTTCAGAAAGAAGTATGGAGAATCCTTAAAGAACTCAAAATAAACCTTCCATTTGACACAGCAATTCCACTATAAGGCATTACCCATAACAAAAAAAAAAAAAAAAAAAAAAAAATCATTTTATCATAAGGACATTTGCACTAGATTTTTTTTTTTTAATTTTTTTTTTTATCACAGCTCAGTTTACAATCACCAAGACGTGGAAACAACCTAAATATCCATCAGTTTGGGAATGGATGAACAAATTGTGGTACATGCGCATCACGGAATGCTATTCAGCCCATAAAAAGATGGTGACTTCAAATGTTTTGTAATATCCTAGATGGAGTGGAAACACATTCTTCTTAGTAAAGTATCACAGGAGTGGAAAAGCAAGTATCCAACGTACTCAATACTCACATGAAGCCAGTAGATGGTCTGATGCCCACATGGGTGAAGAACTCATTTCATTTCAAGTTGGGGAAGGGATAAGGAGAGAGGCAGAGGGCAGGGGTTGGGCTGCTCTCATTAAATGGGCAGGGGTGGGGGTTGGCACACTTTTTTTGTCTGGGACATAACCACAAGAAGAACTCTACCAAACAAATCAAATATTTTGACCTGATTGTTTGTACCCTCACATTAACCTGAAATAAATTTATTTTTAAAAAACCACTAAAAGAAAACTTTGAGAAACCCTTCAGAACATTGATCTGGGCTAGGACGAATTGAGTAATACCCGCAAGGCACAGACAACCACATAAAAAGCTTCTAGAAAGCAAAGGACACAATCTACAAAGGGGAGATACAATCACAAAACGGGAGAGAATATTTGCAAACTACCCATCTGACAAGGGCTTAATAACCACAATGAATAAGTAGTTCCAACAGGTTAATAGGAAAAAAATAATCCAATTAAAAATGGATCTGAATAGGCATTTCTCAAAGGAATACACATAAATGGCTAACAGGTAGATGAAAAACATCATTAGTCATTAGAGAAACACAAATTGAAATGACAATGAGCTGTCATCTCACCCCAGTGAAAATGGCTTTCAGCAAACGAAAGACAATAATGAATGCTGGTGAAGATGAGGAGAAAGGGGAACCCTCGTAAACTATTGGCAAATTAGTGAAACTGCTACAAGGACAATAAGAAGATTCCTCCCCAAACCGAAAATATTATGAGCCACTGCTGAGGGATGAGAATCCAATATATTGAAAAGATATCTGTAGTTCCATGTTTATCTTAACACTATTCACAATAGCCAAGATATGAAATCAATCTAAGTATCTATGAACAGATGAATGGGTAAAGAAACTGTGGTACAGATTGGAATATCATATAGCCACAAAAAGAATGAATGCCTGCCACTTGCAAGAACATGGATGGAGCTGAGAACATTATGTTAAGTGAAATAAACCAAGTACAGAAAGACCAATCCGCCATGTTCTCACTCATCTGTGGGAGCTAAATGTTAAACACAGTGGGGCTCCTGGAGCCAGAGGGCAAAATGATGGTTACCAGAGGCTATGAAGGCTGGTAGGGAGGGAGAAAAGAAAGGGGAGATGGTTAACGCAAAAATATTTACATAGACAGATAGAAAGTACGATATCTATAGCACAACAAGTGACTACAACCAGCAATAAGTTTGTTAGGAGATACTTTAAAATAACTAAAAGAGTGGAAATGGAATGGTCCTAACTGTAGGAGGCACCAGTGAGAAATGCTTTGGCCATAAGGGGCTGGTGAAGGGATTTAACATCACTGGATCCTCTCTGATGCACGAGAGCACGGAAGTGTGCACATCATTGGGTGGCAGTCTCCACACCTGTGGCCCAGGTGGCCACGGGATTACTTCTGTAAATAGCCTTGGGAGAAGTGAGCCAGGCTCCTCCTCCAGCTCCGCTTCATGCTTGGAGGACACCTGATCAGTGCTCCTCTATTGCTGCCAAGAGATTGCTGCTGAGATGCTCACTCCTACTAATATTGACTCTGACTTCTAAGGTGCTTCGGCACTTGAGCCCTGACCGAGACCTGCCCCGAATAAGCTGGTGCAGCAGCCGTGTCCAGACAGTTGAGTAGGCCAGGGCCAGAGACCTAGTGTTCAGACTCCCACGAGGCCCTGGGTCGGGCTGGAGACACGGCGTCGCGGACCCCTATCTCTAACACAAAGAAATGTTAAATGCCTGAGGTGATGGATACCTCAGTTACCCAGATTTGATTAATTCACATTGTGTGCTTCTATTGAAACATCATGTGCAACCTATAAAAATATACCACTATTACACTAAAATAAAAAACAATTAAAAAAAAAACCACTGTTCCAAAACACAGTAGAATCTCTGTAACTTGACCACTCAATGGACTGTAACAAATTGGTCAACATCCAGAGGTGGGCAACCTCAGGAACTAGGTCTGTGGCACTGATACGTACATGTGCGTGTCCAGTCTGTGAAAATTAGGTCAACTTGAGAAGTAATCAACGTAGGGAGGTGGTCAGCTATGGAGTTCTCTTGTATTTCTTTATAACATTATTGTCTCCTTAACACTGATGTTTTTTAAAACAAAGCAAAACATATATATAAGAACACATATACAATTTAGAAATGACAAATTAACAGTAAGAATGGAAACACTTTCCAGAAGCAATTCATGAAGAGAGCAGTTTGGAAATATTAACATCAGTTATACGATTCATTTTTCTAAAAATTATGTGTCTCTCTTCCCCAAATCTCATTGTCCGTGATGATATGAGACTCAGTGAACTTCATCTGCCTTGAGTCACCCAGCACCCTCTAGGGCCTACCCTCATCTCCACATTCCCCAGCTCTTCTTCCTGCTCTGGAGGGCAGGTGCCAGGTGTCAGATGGCCCAGCACAGTGAAAGCCACAGGAAAGCTGGGGTCTAGCCCAATGGCTTCTGCTAAAGCTGTAGCTTCTGCAGTCTCTGCCAGAAGGCAGGAACATGAACACGGTCCATTTCATCTTCATCTCATTCTGTTAAATTTTCTATATTTGAAAAAATGTGTGCAAGGTAATATATTTATTCATAATTATAATAATGCATAGAGAAAACATGCTCAACAGTTTTTGTTTGTGTTTTTGTTTGTTTGTTTGTTTGTTTGTGTTGAGACAGAGTCTCAATCTGTCACCCTAGATAGGATGCCATGGCATCATAGCTCACAGCAACCTCAAACTCCTGGGCTCAAGTGATCCTCCTGCCTTAGCCTCCCAAGTAGCTAGGACAACTGGCTGCCACAACACCCAGCTAGTTTTTCTACTTTTAGTAGAGATGGGGTCACATTCTTGCTCAGGCTGGTCTCAACTCCTAAACTCAAGCAATCTACCCACCTCAGCCTCTTAGAGTGCTGGGATTATAGACATGAGCCACCTTGCCTGGCCAATCCAAAAGTTTTTTTCTAATAGGGACGAACAATCAGAAAAGTTGGGAGTTGGGCGGTGCCTATGGCTCAGTGGGTAGGGTGCTAGCCCCATACACCAAAGGTGGTAATTTCGAGCTCGGCCCCGGCCAAACTGCAACAAAAAATAGCCAGGCATCGTGGCGGGCACCTGTGGTCCCAGCTACTCTGGAGGCTGAGGCAAGAGAATCGCCTAAGTCCAGGAGTTGGAGGTTGCTGTGAGGTATGACACCATGGAACTCTGCCAAGTGCAATAAAGTGAGACTCTGTCTCTAAAAAAAAAAAAAAAGAAAGAAAGAAAAAAGAAAGAAAAATTTGGAGTCACCTACTGATTTAGCCTGTGTTCCCTGAGGTACAGGTCGCCCCTCAAGGGAGGCAGGTAAGGAGGGACAGATGACTCACTGTGTGCCCATGGTCAAGAGAGCTACTTCTCAGGGCCTGGAAGCAAAGGATGGGACAACCTTGCCTTGATATCTAGTCTTCCAAGTTTTCAATTCATAATATAATCCAGAATATCATCTGCTGGGCATCTTCCTATTAGATGTCACAACACCGTATTAATGTAGGCCATATTTAATGCCTTCATATCCTTTTAGAGCAATAGTAATCTCTAAGAATTCACCAGGAAACACCTTGGCTATTGTCAGTTCTGTCATTCTCTTCATTTTGCATTCTTTTCTTTGTTTGATTTTGAGACAGAGGCTTACGCCCTGGATAGAGTGCTGTGGCATCATAGCTCACAACAACCCCAAACTCCTGGGCCTAAGTGATTCTCTTGCCCCAGCCTCCCAAGTAATTGGGACTACAGGTGCCTGCCACAACCCTCGGCTATTTGTAGAGACAGGATCTCACTCTTGCTCAGGCTGGTCTGGAACTCCTGAACTCAGGCAATCCACCCACCTTTGCCTCCCAGAGTGCTGGGATGACAGGCATGAGCCGCCAGGCCTGGAACATCCTGTGTTCTTCTCATTCTCCTTTAGTCCCGTACACAGAAAGTAAGGCAGCACACCACCCTGTCCCTCCAATTGTAATCCACATACAGTGAAATGAATCGAGCAAAATTCTGCTTGAGGACTTTGATGTTGTTTGTTTTAAGATCCTGCATCAAATTTTATTCCCCAAATATTGACCCTTTCTTCTTATAGTGCCCCTGCTTTGCTGTTGGTGTTGCTTGCTGTGCCTCTGGCTAAGCTCATACAGGCCTTCCTCACCATGCCAGAGCTCTAGAAAGAGCAAGGACCACAGCTGACAAGGTGGGGCAGTCTCCCAGCCTGGCACCAGGGCTTCCTGCTCTTTCTTCTCTGCCCCCTGGCTTTACTCTGCATTTCCCAGGAATTCATTTGCAGCACTTCCTGCTGCCAAGGTTTTCCTCCTCCTGTGCCTCTGCTCTATTTATTGCCTGGGATACTCATTTAGTTGGGTTCAATGGTGACAATGCCTTGACACTGAGAAGATTAATGACTCAGTAATTGTCAAGACAAGATAAATGTCAGGGTAAATTGATTGTGTGACTTGTTTCTCTGAAAGCTGGTGGCACGTCTTGTTTGTTTCCCCAGTACCTGTGTCTTGGGGATTGTCTCAGGGTGGCCAGCGTCCCCTGCTTGCCATCACGGGCACATAAACATGGGTTCTTCTTTCTCTTCCCTATTTTTTATAAGATGAAAACTAGAAAATAATTTTTCTAGATTGCTGGAACCAGTGATTCATGACTGAGTTATTCATGAAAAGGACTAACAATTGGATGTCTCTGCTTGTCTAAGGAGTAGACAGTCTGCTAACACAGACATTCAAAGATTTGAACTGTGCATTTCTCTGACTGTATGAACTGAATAAATTTTTTTCCCCAACGAGATGTACCGTGCAATATTTGTGAGTTGAACATAGGTAGAAAATACATTTCAATTTTGGATGTAAAAAACTAAAGTTTTTTTTTTTTTTTTTTTTTTTTTTAAATAAAAAGTTGGTCCAAAAAATTGAAACAGAAATGTTATGTGTTTGTAATTGAGCTACTAAAATATTCAGAGTTATGT